>VDFB02281492.1:1032086112-1032352623 GCA_007258455.2 Sequoia sempervirens
TTTAAAGAGTTGCCATAGTTGAAACAATGGGGTTCAGTGGATGCTTATGTTGATGATTTTTAGAGGTTGTTAGTCTTGGTGACAAATATATCCGAGAGGAGGCTCATTGTTCTCTTTATAGATGGGTTATCCGATCCCTTGAGGGGATGGATTAAGGCATTCAACCCACCTTCTTTACAAGAGGCCATCAAGAAAGCTAGAGACATGGAGTCTTCTACTTCTAAGAACATATTTCCTTCTAAGACCTTCCCACATGATAGAAACAAGAGGCGTGATAACAAGGAGAACATTCAACCCAAAGAAACACCCTCAAAGGTGGAAGAAGACTACAAAAAGGAGCTAAGGAAGAAGAAGCTTTGTTTCATATGTAAAGAACCATGGGCCCCAGGCTATAAATGTTTGGAAAAGGGGAAGAATCGTCAATTGGAGGCATATTTAGTTGATGGGTTTGAATCAAAAAATTCAGACCGGCAAGCTGGAACAAAGGAAAGTGAAGAAGAGGGTTCAAAAGAAGAGTCTGGGGAAGTGAAGGAAAGTAGTGGCACATTAGCCAGGCTTTCTAGTTTTCAGAGAAGTGATTCATTCAAACTTAGAGGTTTGTTGAAAGGGTAACAAATCATTGCTCTTATTGATACAGGTGCTACGCATAACTTCATTGATGAAGACATTGTAGCACAACAAGGGCTCAAAACTAAGAAATTTGGAGGTTTTAGAGTCATGGTTGCTAATAGTCACATGATGTCTTGTGTAAGGAAGATTCCATAATTGAGAATCTTGCTAAACCACTACGAAGTCAATGATGACTTTTATCTTGTAAATACATGAGGCACTAATGTTGTTCTGGGTATGTAGTGGCTTTGTTCCTTAGGGGAGATCACCTTGAATTTAAAATCTATGGAGCTGAAATTTCAGGATGGTGATAGGAAAGTGGTGTTAAGAGGAATGCCCAAAGAGGGATCTAGTATTGTTACATGTAAGATATGCAGGGAGTATCCAATCATGATCAAGAAATAAAGCTCAAACAGGGAGGTGAAAACAGTTTTTAAACTTATGATAATCCCCTAGTTGATATGGAAGTAGAGCTATCATTCCCTAATCCTTTATTTGAGATGCATGAAAGGGATAGAAGAATATTTATCTTATGTTGATTTGCTTCCTATGGTGGTTCATATTGGATTGCACCCTTATGGTTTGGGGGTTGGCCTTGTGGATTCACTGCAAGAAGAGTACTATGCTGATTTAGATGATGATGGAGTGGTGTGCCCTGGTGTGGAGACTTCAAATGTTATCAAACTTTCTTTTGATTTGACCCACAAACTGATGAATTGTGTGCAGCCCCAACATGGTGGAGTCACTTTAGGGGAGATTTTCCTTGCCCAAGATCGTGGCCATGGATTGATGGGAGTTAAAGATGATGGAAGAATCATACCATGGGAGGTTCCAGATCAAAAGGGTGACATGAAAGATGCTGTTACTTTTCTTCACAGTCATCTTATGAGTCCATTTGTGTTCATACAAGTGGATTGGAGAGAGATTTTGTAAGAACTCTAACAAGTTCTGCTCCAAAAACTCAAATTCAGACTTCTAACATTCCATCAAGTAGTTGGCATGCAAGGTTTGAGTTCTGAATTTCTGAGTGTATATGTGTTTGTTTTGTTTGCTTTTGAATGATTTGCAATTTCAGAAACATATACCAATACATAGAAATGATAACCAATATCGTGCGTAAATAGATAATGAACATTCAACCCTTCAAAAATGATTTTATTGCCACTACATTAGGTCTGATAACAACTTTCTGATGTAGCTATACAACAAATGCACATTTCAACAAACATATAGCATGCAATCTCCTTCCACTTATTTTATTGACTGTAAATGCAGCTTATTACCATGTCAGTTGAATCATATTGAACATAAAAGCACTGAGATTAAATGCAATGATTAAGAAGACTTTTCATGACTCACGAACGGCTATAGCAGCACTGTTTACTCTCAGAACTTCAAAAGACAGTGATCAGATCTGAACATTCAGTTCTAACAGAACATTTCAACATATTGCCTCTCTAATCGATACAAATACTGATATTCTCTTTTCATGGCAGACTTAGGAATGTTCAGAAATACAAAAGGAATATATCAGTTCAGACCCTTACCACTTAAAATGAATGACTGAAGGACTGATCTTTTCATGAACAAGACTCACAGATTACAACAGTAGTTGCTGCTCAGATTTGTAGCAGATTACGCAGCTAAAGTCATCCACTATGCATAAGGAAATTTGTATTTAACTTTCTGATCTGGAAATGAACACTTGCTAATATGATTAGAGGCTTGAACTGCTGTAGAAGAGGTTCCAAAACATGTGCATCCTCATACCAAACCTGTCTTTCTTCAGTCACCACTCTACAGGCTGAATTAAGCCTTCTAAACTCCAACGTAGTCTCAATCTGATAACCACAGCTGCATGTCACTGTAGCGAACATTGTACGCGGGTACTGTAGCGTCTACTGTAGCAGCCAGTAATAAATATATTTCACAATGAATCTTCAATGCCTTTATAATCTGCAAGTGGATATGCATCAAACCCTTGTATTCCTTGTATTTCTTCTCCAATTTAGCACAAATTGAACTCTTGAAGTGAAACTCACAATGAAGCAATAATTCAGATAATACTTCACATCCTCAAAATTGCAAATCAATGGGAGTGATCGTTCCCAAAGATCTCAAGAATGGCAGAAACCCTAGCTGGCTCCTTCGCCAAATAATCACATCAAACAAATATCAATTCTTGAATGATGAGAATGAGCTCTTAAGTCCCTATTTATTTTTTTCTTATGAGAGTTCAAACACTTTCCTGGCCAATGTGGGATAAAAGATATATTCCCACTTTAAATTATTCACTTAACGCACTTTATAATATTAAAGTGACTTTATTATTATAAAGTTACTTTATAACTTTATAATAACATTAAAATATTTAAATAAATCACTTGAGTCAGTTTAACTTTAATATCTCTTGAAATACTTGTCTGATTGCTATTCCGTCTGAGCCAGGAGTCGACTCTCCCTGTTCTCCATGTGATCGGATATCCGTCTAAAAATAGAAACCCTGAATAGTGACTTACTATAAATAGTAAGTATGTGAAACTGAGTCAAACAAAGGCTGAGTTTTTACCCAACACTGAACTTTGAAGGAGAGAAACCACTGTTCATTGCCAAAAGGGACCCTCTAACCAGACATATTAGACTACAAGGGTCAGGAATAGGCTAAATCCATCGAACTCCGATGCTCGCGAAATTGAGGACATTACAGATTTTGAGCAAAATTTGGTATCTTATTGAGTTGTTGACTCTTGGGGAGACATTTCCAGCCAAGAGAACAATCAGAAATTTCATTTTGGCTGAAGATTTTCAGTGTTGCAACATTTTTTCTTCTTTTGAGGTGCTGGTTTTTCAAAAATCAGACTATGTGTTACCCATTTCAGACTTGGATAGTTGCAAGTTTACACATTTTCAGTCCATTTGACCCCTTAACAAGATTGATTTATGGCTTTAGATGAAGGGGATGACAAGTTGGGCCAACTAGGTTTAGTGTTGGATGAATGTTAAGGCACCAATTAGTTAGTACATTAATTCATCGACTTGCACTTGTGTTTTGAACAACAAATTATTTTCCAGTTATAACCATGATGTTGGAGTGTAGGAAGTTCAAAATGAGAGAGTTAGCATTAACTTTCTCAAATTTACTTGCACGGTGCCACAGGTTCATGATTGTGGAGAGCAATTCCCTGAGGAGTTGCCCAAGTTTTTGCAATATTTGATTGCTCTTCTTACCGGTAGTTTTTAGGTGGTTTCTTGCATAGGTGTCCAGTAGGACAATGCTTTGAGTAGATGGAGCTACAAATCTCCTAGGTTGACTTGGGACCCTAGGATCATATTGGGTTTCAATTTGGATTAGTCTGATGATTTTGGGGTTGTGATGGCATTGCTTGAGGACACGCAATCTTTGGGAAGGGAGGATTGTAATGTCCCTTTTTTTCGGGTCCCCTTGCTTTGCAGTTGGTGTTAACTTTCTTGGTTTTTGTCAACATGTTCAGAGGAGTAAATTGATGTTACCAACGAGCTTTTGTGGGTTTTTTTAGGTCTTTTCTTGCAGAGTTGCTATTTTTAGCGGTGGCTATCTTTAGTAACCTACTATTTTTAGTAAGTTCCTTTTGGGCTCCGATTTGGTTGGATTGGGAGATTGGACTCACCATTTTTAGCAAATTGCTATTTTTAGTAAGTGCTATTTTTAGCACCTAGTCTGGCCTCTATTCCTCTTTCAGTTAGTGCAGTGCTTTACAGTTGTAGCCTTAGTGCAGTGCTTTACAGTTTTAATGTTTTTAGAAGAAATATTTTATTTTACCACTTAAGTTTATAATGTTGCTTTATAATTTAAGTGAGGGGGGGCGTGGGTTCATGAACTGTACCCCTTGGCCTAGTAAGGTGATGTTTTTAAAAGAGGGCTAGTGTGCTTCCTTGTTTGGCACCTAGAAGGGAGGTTGTTTATCATTTTTTTAAAGCTAATGTTATGCCTCATAAGGTAGGATGCTTAGTTGGGACTTAATGTTATTTTTTAAAAGAAAAGAAAAGTGAAATTTTTGGAGGCAAAAGTTGGATGCCCCTTTTGGGGTAATTTCATGTTATTTTCAAAAAGGTGAAATAGAGGGAAATGAAAGAGAGTTGCCCTAATCTGTCTCTCACTTTTTAAATATGAGTTTGAGCTCGCATTTGGCCATGGATGATTTGACAAACTTAAGGAGATGTTGCTGGAATGAGCTTAGGGAGTTCTTTTTGCTGGTTGAGGACGAAAAACCTCTTCTTGGTTGCTGGTTTCGGTGGTGAAATATCCATCCTAGCTGGTTGGAGTGATTCTACCTTAGAATCACCATTGTTTTTCATTGTTGCAAATTTAGGGTTTCAAGAAAATTAAGATTTTCAAAGTTTTATGAAGTGTGAATTCTGGAGGTCTTGGTTTTCGATTTGTAAAAGTTTTTTAAGGAGTTTTTTGGAGCCTTTATAGCTGGTAGGATTTCCAAGGCAGGCCATACTAGTCATCAGGGCACCTGAAATCTTGGCGTGGGAATAAGGAAATGAATCGCCCCATTTGGTAAGGGTTTTCACCTGGTTTAAGGGCTCTTAGACCTGCACCATCTATTCCAAGAGTTTGGGCGTGGTTTTTAGAGGGGTTGAGTGTTTTTGAAGGGGCTATTCAACTGTACCCAGGCAAGCCGTACCTTACTGGGAGTTTCTGTTCATTGCTGGGTGTTATTTGATCACTTTCCACTGATCCTCCATGGCTGTTTGGTGGCGTGGGATGGTCTAAGAGCCACTGGCAGAAGTTTGGGGGTGGCTGGACATCTTTTCTGAGCTATTCTGAGGTTATATAGTTCGCCTAGCCTGCTGCAACAGTCAACAATTTAGACCTGCTATTGCTCAGAAGCATATACCAGACATGAAGCTCACTATTTCCTTGCATTTTGAGGTCAAGTAACAGTGCTGGGCATGATTGCAATGTGTTGATGACCTTGGGGGGTATCTATGATGTAGCTGGAAAGTTTTGGAGGGAGTTTTCTGTTGGTATGATCTGCTACAGGGAAATGATAAACCTGTAACCTCTGTATTAGACTTTCAGACCTGCAATATTTGTCTCTATAATCATAAGTTGAGGTACTCTCATGTGAGCTTGTGTAATAATGATATTATCATGTATTTTCTGCCATTGGAGATGTTAGCTTTCATTATATTCTATGAATAACAATGAATGAACATGCTATGTGTTTCCTGGCTTGTTAATAGCAGAATATCTTCTTATTTTCAGCTAATGTCATTAGCTCATTATTGTCATTACAAAATAAAAAAATCAGGGGTGCTCATTACACTCTAACTCAATGACATGCTGAAACCCCCTATTAGGTGGCATTCTTGGTGGGATATCACCAAATACTGTACTATTGTTATCCAAAATGGGTTAAATATCTATATGAGTAGCCTGTCCATTTGTGGTTGAAGGTTCATTAGTAATTAAACATTGTACTGCCCAATCTACTTGTCCCCTCCAAAAAGCTCTCTCCATTCTCTTTGCAGAAACAACCCTTGGAGCTCCGTTAGCCAAACCTTGAAGAACCACTTCATTACCCACAATTTTGAATTTAAGTTACATAGTTTGATAATTCTGTGTGAATTCCTCAAGTGAGTGTAACCATTGTACCCCCAAAACTACAATGGTCTTGCCAATGCCCACCACATAAAAGTCATTACAAACCTTCTGCCTACCCAAAGTGATGTCAAGCTGTTTTATCCTTTGTGTGCATGGAAGAGTAATTCCATCGGCCACAACCACATTGAAACCTTCAAAGTTATCCGTCTTCAATTTTAACCTAGTCACTAACCTCTCATCAATGAAATTATGGGTAGCCCCACTATCAATTAAAATTGTTACCTTATGTCCCCGAAGCACTCCTTGCACTCAGAAGGGGTGATGTTTAGGTGGAAAGTGTGGTGAGTGTACCTCTAGAAGGATTCTCTTCTTCTCAATCCTCATGCCCAACAACCTCCTAAAAACCCTCAGGTTCATATTCTTTTGCCTTTGAACTCTCCTTTGTGACTATTTCTATGTACTGAACATGTCCTTTGCATGAGCATCTATGCCATGGCTCCCACAACTCTCTACAAGTGAAGCACAATTTCTTCCCTCGAAGCTCATTCTTGGATTCTTCCACCTTGTTGGATTGAAGATGTAATGCCTTTGGTTGCAAAATATCCTTGTGAAAGGGTTGATTATGCAACCTTGACGGTACATTCTTGGAATATATCTTGTTCTTAGATGCGGTGTCTTCCAATTTTAAAGCCCTTCGAATAGCATCTTGTAGAGATGATGGCTCAAATGCTTGGACCAACCCTCTAAGTGACTCGGAACGCCCTTCAATAAATAAAAACTTAAGTCTCTTATGGGTAATATTTGACACCATGACTGAGATCCTTTGAAATTCTGCTACATATTCTTCTATTGTACCTTGCTGCTTTAGTTGTGCCAACTCCCTAAAATGTATCTCTTGGTCTTTTCTATCAAATCTGCATATAAGCCTTTGTGTGAAGTTAGCATATGTCATGATTTGATGATGACCTTGTGTGATTAGGCCATGATGCCACCATTCATGTGCTGTCCCTTCTAAGTGAAGGATGACAAACTTAATGGATTCATCGTCTGTCATGGGGCTAAGAGAAAGATGGGTATTTAATTTTTGGATCCATGTGTATGTGGTGACCTTCCCTGAACCATCAAAAGTGGGGAGGGTTAGCTTACTTAACCTTTTTTGGAGATCTTTGTTGGGTTGTCTTTTTTCTCCTCTTGAAATATTTCTTGATCTTGCATTATGACATTGTATAAATGGAATATATTTTCTAAGGTCTGGATCAAGTCTTGAATAGGTTTCTATACACTCATCAAAGTCAGTTTCTGTCATGTTTGACTCTTCCTCTTCCTATGATTGCTCATCTCTAGGTAAGAATGTGGGCTGTGTTATTCTGGGTGGTGATCCAAATGGAGTTCTATTGTTATTTTCTGAATGATTTGAATTACTACCATCTCCTCCATTAGTTTGTGTAGGCCTAAGGGAATTGATTGTATTATTCATATTTTGAATTATTTGAAAGAGAAATTGTGTTGTTTGTTCTTGTCATTGCATATAAGCCTTCAATTCATTCTCTCATTCTACCTCACGATCACCCATTTTGTTCTTTCCTCTGTTAAATTTAAGTGAACAGATTAAATGCACAGAAATAATTCAAAATCAGACAGAGTAACACAGCATATACCCTGGGAAAACCCTCCTCTTGAGGGAGAAAAACCCAGCAACAAAGATCTCTCTTATATTTGATGTAACAATGGCAACTTTACATATTACAATGAGGTCTAACACAAGACCGATATTCAGCACCTGGCAAGATGAAAAACATATAACAGTCTGCCAATTCGTACCTGTTATATATGAATTGACTGTCAACAGATCTACAGAAATAGCATGCACAAACACTGATGGTTCTCAACCTGTTATGAATCCGCATTATCATAATGCTTCGCACTGATCTTCACCCTTGAGTACTTGACATGGTTCGCACTTGACACAGATACGATATTGCAGAATTCGCAATTAACACAGATCCGATATGGCAGAGTTCGCAATTAACACAGCTCCGATATGGCAGAGTTCACAATTATTCGCAGTCTCTTCAATAGTATATTCGCACATGATAATGAGTTCGCACTTGATACAATCTTCGCACTTGATAGTACAAAACTGATATGAAATGATCGAATTCCTTTGGATGATTACAAAGGGCGAGTCAAGGTGAATATATACAAGTGAATGGGAGAGACGCCTCTCTTAAAATCCTTCATGTCGGCCTCTTAAGAAATCGCTTATCTTCTTAATGAAAGTCGGCCTTGAAATATATTAAATGACTTCTAATGAATTTCGAATTCTTTCATGTTGGCCATAAAATGAAATACAAAACAATAAATATAAATTGAATAGCCAACGGCTATCATTCAATTTATGTTTCCACGAAAGAGCTGAGCTGGAAGGAACTACCGAAGCTGCTATATCATTAACACTCCCTCTCAGCTAGGGAGAGAACTTCCAGCTGCATAATATGAATCATCTCCATATGAGGTTCATCTGCCATCATTGCCTGCAATCAGATATAAAGAGAGAAATATCACCTCAACGTGATATTTGATATCGTCTCGATATCAACCATCAAATGGTAAGTACTAGTGTTCATCACTTGCGTGATATTGTCACCTCAACGTGACTTTCACCATGGCTCTCCCAGAGGGTGAAATACAAGTACAAGAAGATCATCACGGACTCTCTCACGTGATGTTGTCATGGAGTCACACACATGACATCCACCATGACTCAGCTCAGAGGGTGGAAACAAGGGCTTTCACCTCAAATTCTTCCGTCACAGAAGAAAATGCAATAGTAAGTACAAGTGTTCATCACTTGCGTGATGTTGTCACCTCAACGTGACTTTCACCATGACTCTCTCAGAGGTGAAACACAAGTACAACATATGTCATGGAGTCGCACACATGACATCCACCATGACTCAGCTCAGAGGGTGGAAACAGGGCTTTCACCTCAAATTCTTCCATCACAGAAGAAAATGCATTAAGAAGGCTCACTGATACTGAGACTCATACTCAATCAAGGCTGGATTCTCCACCATACCAAGCCTATCTCGGAAGTATACAAACTTTATCCTGGCGAGAGGCTTGGAGAATATCTGCCGTCTGCTCATCGTGCTAATGTACAACTCAGCTTCCGCAGTACATGTCTCCGATATAGTGGTAGTTGATCTCAACATGCTTGGATCTGTCATGAAACATAGGATTGAAAAGCTTCACACAACTATGATTATCACAATGAATAATAGTAGGCTCCATTGATTGTCCAAACAATCCTGCAAGGAGCTTACGAAGCCACACTGCTTCCGAGTTGCCATGCAAGTTGCAATGTACTCGGCCTTTGCTTTGCAATGCTCCTGACAGTAAATCATAAGCGCCTAAAAATGGAAACTTTTAGGTGCTCTTCGATTTGTGACACAACCTGCCCAATCGTAATCGTGAAACCAAGTAACTCCAATCATCTCGATATTTCCAACCCATATCCAACCTGTGCCACGCAGTATCTCAGGATATGTTTAGTTGCAACAAGATGTATCTGTCTCGGATCACACATAAACTGGCTAAGTGCACTCACTGCATAGCAAATATCAGGTCTAGTGTTAACTAGATACATCAAGGATCCAATCAGTTGTCTGTACAATGTAGGATCCACCAAATCTGAACTAGTTGCAGCCTCCTTCAATTTATGAAGATTGGTCTCCATAGGAGTAGACATGGGTTTGCAATCCATCATGCCAAATCTCTTAAGTATATCAATGGTGTACTTCCCTTGACTTAGAATCATACCATCTGACTTTTGCCAGACTTCTAAACCAAGGAAGTAATGCATGAGCCCAAGGTCCTTCATCTCAAATTCAGAAGTTAAATCCTTCTTACATTCAAGAATCAGGTGATCTTCTCCAGTAAGGATTAGATCATCAACATATAAAACCAAAATTAATGCATCACCATTGATTACCTTGAAGTAGAGATTTGAATCAGCATCATTCTTCAAGAACCCAAACTTGATAGGTACGATCAATCCTTTCATACCATGCACGAGGAGCCTGCTTAAGACCATACAAGGCCTTCTTCAGCTTGCAAACATGAGACTCCTTCCCATGAATCTCAAATCCATCGTTGCTCTATGTAAACCTCTTCCTCAATCACTCCATTGAGAAGCCTCTCACATCCATCTGTGAATCTTCCATCCTCTAGATGCAAATAGCAATGATGGTTCTGACAAGTGTAGCGAGCAACAGGAGCAAAAGTTTCATCATAATCAACTCCCTCTTTCTAAGAAAACCCACGAGCCACAAATCTTGCCTTGTACTTCTCAATGCTTCCATCTGCAGCATGCTTAATCTTGAATAGCCATTTAGAAGATATCACAGACTTGCCCTCGGGTCTAGGAATGATATCCCAAACATCATTTTTAAGAATTGACTAATACTCCTCTTCATAGCATCTCTCCAGACTTGAAGACTGGATGCTTCCTCAACACAGGAAGGCTCAGATTCTATAATCTGACTCATCAAGGCAACATAACTGGAGAACTTATGTGGCCTTTTGCTTTCTCTGAATGTGCCTCTAGGAGCTGCAAAGCTTTCAGCCTCTTGCATAGTGCGACTAGCCCATAGAGGTCTCTTTCCCCAATAATAATGTCAGAGGCCCATCAGTAGGTTCCAAGGGTTCAACTGGATCAAGATCTTCCTTTGGTTCCATTGTCTCCCTCTGAATCTCAGGAGTATGGTCAACTTCCATGTCCTGAGGAGACTCTTCATTATCAATCTCCATATGAACCCCTCTGGATCTCCTGAATGCAACATCTTCCTCGAATGTGACATCCCTACTGATTTCTATTAACTTCTGACCTGGAATGTAAATCCTGTAAGCTTTTGATGTCTCACTGTAGCCCACAAATATTCCCTTCTTGCCAGAAGGCTCTAGCTTGGTTCTCTTTTCTTTGGGAACATGAACATAGACGGGACAACCAAAGATCCTCAAGTGACTGACTTCAGGCTTCTTTCCTGTAAAGGCTTCTTCTGGAGTCATATTCTCTAAGATCTTGTGAGGACTTCTGTTCTGAACATATACAGCTGTCCTGGAAGCTTCTGCCCATAGGAAAGTTTGCAAATCTTGATCATGGATCATGGCCTTTGCTGCTTCCACAATCGTTCTGTTCTTCCTTTCTGCAACACCATTTTGTTGAGGATTATAGGGAACACAAAGCTCCCTCTTAATCCTTGCATCAATACAAAAGTTTCGAAAACTGCCAGAGGTGTATTCTCCACCATTGTCAAATCTGAGGACTTTAATTCGTTTACCAGAAAGATTTTCTACCAAAGCTTTAAACTCTTTAAACCTATCCAATACTTCCTCAGATTCTTTAGATTTCAAAAAATAAATCCAAGTCTTCCTAGAGTGATCATCAATGAAAAGAACATAATACAAAAAACCACTCGAAGAAGGAACAGACATAGGACCACATAAATCAGAATGAATGAGATCTAAAATACACTTAGATCTATTTTCTCTACTATGAAAAGGGGCTTTTATATTCTTACCTAATGCACAGCCCTTGCATGTACCTTTGTGCTCCTGGTTGAATTTAGGAAGGCCCGTCACCATCTTCTCCATAATAGGTAGGGCTCGGAAGTGTAAGTGAGCCAATCTCCGATGCCAAAGATCACAAAGACTGGAAGAGTCATGAACCAACGCTTGAAGAGAATGTGAGCAAACCTTGTAGAGGTTATCATATCTAACTCCAATTACTTGAGCATCCTTGAAGCTAGAGTTCTGCATCCACACTAGAACTTTGCCTTTGGAGAAGGCAACTTGATATCCTTTATCTTCCAAAGCTGAAATAGAAATAAGATTACGCTTGATTCCGGGAACATAAAGAACATTACCCAATTGGAACGATATGCCGGAATCCAAATGAAGTGTGGAGTTCCCAATTCCTTTTACGGAGTAGCTGGCATCATCTCCAATGATGACTTGTTCAGAAGATTCCTTTTCCACCAAACTCGATAAGTGCTCCTTGAAGCCGGTTATGTGACGAGAGGCACCACTGTCGATTATCCAAGTGTTGGTGTCGGGAGGTACACTGCTTGATAATGCTGAATGGGACAGATATTTACTTGAATCCTCAACCTTCAAATCATACACCATCTTGACAAACTGAACAAATGGGATAATCTGAGTGCAATAACCTGATCACGATCCTCAAACCCGCTCTGATACCATGTTAAATTTAAGTGAACAGATTAAATGCACAGAAATAATTCAAAACAGACAGAGTAACACAGCATATACCCTGGGAAAACCCTCCTCTTGAGGGAGAAAAACCCAACAACAAAGATCTCTCTTATATTTGATGTAACAATGGCAACTTTACATATTACAATGAGGTCTAACACAAGACCGATATTCAGCACCTGGCAAGATGAAAAACATATAACAGTCTGCCAATTCGTACCTGTTATATATGAATTGACTGTCAACAGATCTACAGAAATAGCATGCACAAACACTGATGGTTCTCAACCTGTTATGAATCCGCATTATCATAATGCTTCGCACTGATCTTCACCCTTGAGTACTTGACATGGTTCGCACTTGACACAGATACGATATTGCAGAATTCGCAATTAACACAGATCCGATATGGCAGAGTTCGCAATTAACACAGCTCCGATATGGCAGAGTTCACAATTATTCGCAGTCTCTTCAATAGTATATTCGCACATGATAATGAGTTCGCACTTGATACAATCTTCGCACTTGATAGTACAAAACTGATATGAAATGATCGAATTCCTCTGGATGATTACAATGGGCGAGTCAAGGTGAATATATACAAGTGAATGGGAGAGACGCCTCTCTTAAAATCCTTCATGTCGGCCTCTTAAGAAATCGCTTATCTTCTTAATGAAAGTCGGCCTTGAAATATATTAAATGACTTCTAATGAATTTCGAATTCTTTCATGTCGGCCATAAAATGAAATACAAAACAATAAATATAAAATGAATAGCCAACGGCTATCATTCAATTTATGTTTCCACGAAAGAGCTGAGCTGGAAGGAACTACCGAAGCTGCTATATCATTAACATCCTCTACCTTTAATTTGGTTGCTAGTCTCTTGTAATGTTGTCTCTAGTTTTTTCTTTTCTCTTTCCAAGGCCCATTGATCTCTTTTGTAACTTTGTTCCACTGCATAAACTAATTTTTAGACCTGCAGGCTGGCAGGACTGCTGCTTTGATACCAATTGTAATGTCGTTCTAAAAAATCTTATTCTTGCCTTAAATAGATATTCCACTCACAATAATACTTGCATAATTAATTATAAATATTAATTTAACTCTAACTTATAATTTTGATAATTATCAACTTTGAATTTAAAACATAATACAATTTAAAAATTGTTAAACTTATATTCTTCTGTAATCATTCTTCCAATCTGCAGCTTCCTTACTTGTATAATTGTCTTGAAATGTTTTCTAATTTTCTGTCTAAAGTTAGGGGTTTTCGTCCACTAATTTGGCAAGAGAAATTAAGGTTTTTCATCCTTAAATCTCTGGTTTTTGAGGGGTTTTGTCCTCTGTTGGCTGAACCACGTTTCACATTCCACAAGGGATGAAAAGAAGATATAAATTATATTTTCTATGATGATCCTTTCTCCTTGCTTGGTCTCCTTTAAATAGAATTTTTCCCCAATAGATGCACCTCTTCAAGTGTCCCCTTGGTTGGAAACAAAATTATATTTTTATTTATATTAATCCATTAAGGAAATCACAGCAGTCTATCTCCAGCGCTAAATAAATCCATTAAGGAGGGGGCATTACAACAGTCCATCTTTTTGCCATACGAATTGGGAATAACTCTACTGTTGTGTTATCGCCATCATTAGCAGGTTGTCCTTTTTCCAATCACAACCCTTGTAAGTCAAATGTTGCTGATTATTATTAATATAATTTGGGGTTTCTGCTAAATATAATATGAAAGAGGTTTTCTACAGTACCTTGCATCAACATTTATGGATTTTCAGATATTTGTCTTAACCATGATATTTGATAATTAATGAGGTTCAATAGCTGATGTTGTGTATTTCTTTTTCATTACAGTTTTGCATAAATAAAAAAAATACAGAAAAATTGTAGGGTTTAGAAATATTCTAAAAAGGGACATTACACTAAACAAGACTTTTAGGCGACTGTATGACCAACTCCACAATATCCACATGACCTGTATCTTGGGGGCTAAATAGGAGCTCTAGGTTACCATATGACCAATTCCACAACCTACACCTAACTAGGACTTAAACCATGTAGCTAAACAAGAGCTCTAAGTCACTATATGACCAACTCTAATAGTATGAGGATGGATCAAGGAAACTTGAAGTGCAAAGCTCAATCCATTGATTCTCTCTACCTTTATTCTATAAGTGATTGCCATAATTGTATCCTAAAACAAGATCAATTGCAACAGACTCCTATTTGAACAAAGATTGATACCACAAGGAAGATGCCTCCTGTTGAAATTATTGAACAGATTAAATGCACAGAAGATTAATTCAAAGACAGACAAAATAACACAGCATATACCCTGGGAAAACCCTCCTCTTGAGGGAGAAAAACCCAGCAACAAAGATCTCTCTTATATTGATGCAACAGAGGCAAATTTTACAAATAACAATGAGGTCTAACACAAGACCAATATCAGGTAATGAAGAATGACAGAGAACAAATTCTGGATCACACCTGGAGATATCAGAACACAGATCTGATAATGTTCAGTCTGCAATGATAGATCTTCTAACCATGCACTTGAATTTGCACTGAATAATTATTATGGAGCTGGTGAATTCGCACTGAGATCTCACCCAGGTTCGCACTTTACCACCGGCTGTGTTCAGGCTTAAATCATAGACAAATTCGCAGCTGTGTTCGCACTTGAATCATAGACAAGTTCGCATCTGTGTTCACACTTGAATCATAGACAAGTTCGCATATGATCATCAGCTGAGTTCGCCCTTTTTAATCATGAACAAACATCGGACTTTTATTTGTATCGAACTGTAGTGGATCTGCTTGATGATATGATGGATGAACAAGAAGAATATAAATACACATGCTTCAAGACCCTTCAAGTCGGCCTCAATATAGTTCGAATATTCTTTTACAAAGGTCGGCCTCAATTAAATGTCTTCTAATAAAAGATAAGCATCAAATGCTTTTATGTCGGCCCAATAAAAAAACAATAATAATAAATATAATTTGAATAGCCTATGGCTATCATTCAAATTTATTTTTCATGACGAAGCTGAGCTGGAAGGAGCTACCGAAGCTGCTATAACATTAACACCTCCTTCTATATCATAAAACTTGGATTTGATACTGAATGTAGAAATCATTAGTATCAAAACTCAAAACTAAGTTTTAATACCAAATGAAAAGAAGTATGAAACAATTTACTATACTGATTTTACTAAGAGAGGTGTCACAAGTTATCTGATCTATATCTAGAATTATTCCAACATAGTAACAGCACTAAAGAAATAACAAGAATGGAAAATAAAATAAAACAGAGAGAGAGAGAGAGAGAGAGAGAGAGAGAGAGCACATAAACCCATGTTTTCTCAACTACAAAATAATTACAATACAATATCAAGCTCCAAGCTTTCATAGGAGATCAAAACTGTCAATCAAGGAGGGAACCATGTTAGTATGGCTTTCTTCAGCAACAACGAGCAACTTTGTTGTATTCCTCATGAGACCAATCCAAGAACAAATGAGATTCAGATGTCCCATTGCACACTTCTAAGGAATTCTCAACAAGCAACTGAAGCCTCTAGGTGTGTACACTAAGATTCACTCACAATTACTAGGCACAAGATGGTGATCAAGGAAAGGATCTCTAACCTCTATTCCAAGCCTTTTATTTATAGGCAAGAGAGCAAGAAAAGTGAAAAAACTTCTCACATTTTCTCATTGCTGGCTACCCTTAATTAATGCACCAAAGCACTAATAATCAATGCACCTAGGTGCATCTCCAAGGTGGGCCCAAGTTTGGCTCTAGGACAAAGAGTCATTATAATTCTAGAGCAACCCAAATGCTCCAATCTAAGTGCCTAAGATGACTTGTTTCATGTAACCCTACATTAATGCTTTTTACAAGATATTTAACAATTAAATGCATTTCTCCAATGTGCTTCACATTAATGCCTCTGCCTGATATGCCTTTCACATTGAATCGTGAGGCCATTAAGCCATGCTTAAATCATGACATCCAATATTAAATACATTTCTCCAATGTGCCAGCACATTAAATGGATTTCTAATGTTACACACAACCACCATGGAGAATATTGCACCCTGAAAGTGTGGCGCTCCATTTTGAGATGGGCCATAACTTCACAAAATATTTAATATTCCTATGTGCAAGGTGTACATCATCTTTCCCAACATTTTTTAGGATTAGTTTCATTGAACTCACTTGTTTTTCCTAATAGTTTTTTTTTTCAACTTTTCCTTTCTTTGCTGGTTCTCTAGTTTCTGTGACATGCTGCTGTGTTTTGGGCAGAGATACCTCTTAAATGATAAAATTTTTTGGTTGTTAAGGGATTTTGCTTTCCATTAATTGATGCCTGTTATTTTGCAGTACAAACATTGGGTATGTGGAAGCTATTGTGAACGTTGTGCTACAACCAGGTATAAGTGGAGTGTCTTGTGTATGCAAGACAATCCAAGGACCATTGAAAGGTAGGTCTTTTAACACTGATTTCAGAGGAACTCACGTTGATATAGTTTGTACTTATAATAGAAAGCCAGCATGGTTTGTTGTTTCTGATCGAAATCCAAAGTATATTTCTTGGTCAAATGAATGCACTAGAAAGGGATTAAAAACACGTTTGGATTTCCTCCTGGAAGCTGCATTGAGCAGTGTTATTCTACAACCAGTTTCAATAATTCTTTGTTTTGCCAATGGGATTGACAATGCTATCACTCAAAGACTCAAAGAAGAGTATAGTGCAGTGGAGATTTCTGGTTTCGAGCAAAAAATTGTTGAAAAGCAAAATGTAACTGAAGAATATTTGGGAAGGCCAGGGACATGTTATTTTTCTGATATTTTTCAGGATGTGGAAGGTGGTGAATGGGTCAATATTCTTGAAATGAAAGAAAAATGCATAGAAGATTCAAGGAGTGCTGCTTCCAATCGAAATCAATTTTGGATGACATTTGAGATAAAAGTTAAAGAGGAAAATCTTGGGAGTGGATATATCCAGTGTCAAACTGACAGGGTTAACGTGGAAGACAAAAACTGTCCTGAAAAAGACTTTTCCCAAGAAGAAAAACACGTGGATCAATTGGAAGAGGAGTTATCGAGTGGAAATGTAGGCCTGTTGAAGAAATGCATCCTCCAATTTGATAAGAAGTTTCTTTCAATACTTGTATCAATGGACTTGTCTTCAGATGTGTTGTTAAATGGCAAAGAGACAATTAATTTGAAAGACAATCTGATTAATCTGGATACAACAGCCTTAGTGGCACTTGTATCTGAACTAAGCAATGGCTGTGCAAAGAAACTGGTTGAAATGTCAGAAGAAGACATGAACAGGCGCTTCAAGAGTACAACGAGCTTTATGAGGGAGCAGGTAATGTTGGTTTCTTGTTAATTTTGTAAGTGGGTTTGATATGTAGTATTTAATGTCAGAAGTTTTATTAAGGAATCCTACATTTTGTTGATTCAAATATGACAATGGATGTGTTATTGCACTTGTGGCACAGGCAAAGTCTGAGCTTGAGTGCCCCATCTTGGAAGATATGTCATCTATTCTAGGAGGAAAAAGAGCAATAATTCTTCAATGTGTTCATGATGAATTCAGGGATCTTATTTCAATGTGCAGCGGTCCTAATGAGAAACTGCGAGCAGAATACTTACTCAAGTGTATATTGTAAGTTACCTATGCTAATTTCAGCTTAAAATTTGATGTTCTAAATTTGCATCTAGCATCTGCTACTTCTGGTCACCTGGCTTTTTCTTTATTATTATTTTGCTATGGGGATTGTTGTCTTCGTAAATTTTTGGTGATCCTACATAAATGGCAGGGTTTTGCCAGACAACCCTTCTGCTCGTGTGATGGGCCTTCCTGAGACCGGGAAAATCAAATTGAAGCACAAAGTGATCTTTGGCACTGGAGATCACTTTCATGCTCCGACGTTGACTGCTAATATGGGGTTTGTGAGAGCAGTACGGCAGACAGGGATGCCCTTATTAGTATTAGAGCATAGACCTCGGGCTTTGGTTGGTTGCTAGTTCTAATGACAAACTAGAAATCTGCCTAGGATTTGAGACTGATTTAGATCTTCAAATTTATTTAAGAGATTTACTCAGCTCGTTTATCGATTGTCCCTTGTATGATGTATCCTTGTAGAGATGGATGCTAGTGTCTTGCTATGTCCAACTAACGAATTTTCTGATTTTCGTTCAAGTCAAACTTGAATTGTGTCTACTATGAATGATTTGACACCGGCATATTGTTTGTATGATTCCCTTTGTTTATTGTGGGTGAGGCACCTGGCATCATATCTTGGAGTAGCTTGTTGGCATATGGACTTTCTTTCTCCTTTTGATGATCGATCATTGCATGTGATCCAAATTGTTGATGCAAAATATTACAGTTATTTCGAGAAGCTTGTTACAAAATTTGCTGTGGATTGTGAAAATCTTATGTTTATCATATGGGCATATATTAAGAGGGGCATTTCACTAGTGCCTAGAACTTCAGCAAGCATAAATGGCAAATCTTCAACTGCAGCATTGTGGGCGATGAAGTTAATTGCAACAAAAGATTGCAGAATTCGGTGTCCTGTTTATCATGGACAGTTTACAAGTAATGGGTTTTGGTGTCTTTCTGAAATAGTGGTTAGAGGATGGTTTATTACCACTTCTAAAGGTTGTAAAATATCAAATACTAAGAACCTTGCTTGAAGGGAAAGATTAATGAGATGAGTAGATCCGTTGGATGAAATTGATTGGAGAGCATGTAGCAATTTCTGTAATCAGTTGAGAGTCCATTACTGTATGGCTTATTCATGCCAATGGAGGAACAGATAATAAAGTTAATTTTGTCCTAAAGTATTGATTGTTTGTTATTTTATATACGTTGTCTCTTCCTAGAAATATCCAGATTTTTTGAAATGTCTCTCCGTCTGTCATTTGAGCTAAAGCGAAGACCTAGGATAGCTCCTTTCTATGCACGTTTATTGACACCTTGTGACGTTTGGATAATTGCGTGGAAACAGAAATCACTTGTGTACAACTAGCACTTGCACCAGAAAGAGGTGCAAGTGTTACGCTGGTAGCAAACTATATGTAAATTAATATTGTTAATAGAGTATAATTTGATTAATGCATGAGAAGATATTTTATTTTATTTACCAATTTTTTTTTATGTATTATTTTTTATTATGTTAACATTTTTCATATGATAAATCAAATTCCTATCAAATCCCTCTCTCAATCAGGGTACTTTGAGTATTTGATTGAAATATTCTTTGAAATTAGTTTTGGAATCTTTGAGACTAAATTATAATGATCAAATATTCAAATGATATAATAAGTCTATATACATATATAGACTTTATAGAGTTGAATCTATGTTTATTCACATCTACTATTCCTTATGATTAGTTATATGCATTTGGTGGTTCTATTATAAAGTTAACAGTTACATTTTATAATTTATGAGGGTGATATGCTCAAAATTGTTATATTGTTAGTGACAAATGTAAGTTCCGATTACTATAAAACAAGTTATAGTTGGAAGACAACGAAAGCTGTTTAGGAAGCTTATGGTTAGGTGCAAAGCCAAACCTTTTTAGTAAATTTTTGTATGAAGATAACATAGCTAGAAGAATTAGTTTCCTTGAAGAAAATTGGAAATTTGTTGGTTAGAACCAAATAAACTTCCCAAAAGCTTTCACAAAAAACCAAAGGAAGCAATAGACACAAAAGGATGGATCAAAGGGATGAATTTTGTCAATGCACTCTCTTGGATTTGGCTTCTAAGCATTTGGTTGTCAATAAATAGTTAATGCGTAGTTTAGAGAATGAAGCAACAAGCTTTGAAAGTCATCTATGAGAAGTGAGAACACTAGGAACATTTAGAAGAGGTCTACAATTGTTGGACATTCAAATCATTTCTAAAGATGTCATCTTTAGTGCAATCAAGTTTGTCCCATCCCTCCTTATTGTGGATACTAGGTACAATTGACTATTCTGATAACATCAATAAGATTTTATGGGTGAGGTGCACGTTGTCATTGAAAGGCATGAAAGAGACTTAATGTTTTGGAATTGTAAGGTCACCATTAGAGAGACAAAGCTTGGAATTTGTTATGTACCTAGGGATATTATATTATAAGGTATATAGGTGGATGGAGATGCCAACATGTGGGACACATCCCTTATTTTAGTTGTATTATGTCACATGGACAACTTATGTAATTAAATATATTAGGTGATGAATAGGCCTTCATTAGATTTACCCCTCCATTGTATTACTAGGTCTATATAAGTGGAGGTGATTATCATTGTAAGATTTGCGAAGTATGATATTGTATTTGGGATCTCTTGGAGATATAGCATGGAGTGACTTCTTCCATAAGGAGTATTGTATGGTGTTACCCTACATCAAGGGTTTACTCTATTTTTGCATATATTGGATGTTAGGGCATATTGGCTCACAAATACCTCTTGTGTTGTGTGAGATCTATCTCCTGTTTTATATTATTTATATTATTATAATATGTGTGGATCTTATCAAGTGGTATTAGAGCATTGATTTGGACAAAAGTGGATGAAACCTTAGTTTTTGAATATTTGCCTATAATTTGTAGACGACTACAATTCTTTTTATGATTTTTTTTTATTGAAGTGACAAAATTAGATAAGGAAGACACAATCCAAAATTTAGGGATTTATCATCAATATTTTGCGAGTTAATGCAATTTTATGAGTTTTCATAAATTTGCCTTCTAGGCCGCAAATCAAGGTATTTTTTAGATTTTTTTAAATTTTTAGAAAGGTCATCAAAATTTATTAGAGTTCTATTAATTTCATTTTTTAAATTGAGGCCGACTACATCATGTATGGGTTAGTTGGATTTGATAGAATGATTATCTATTGAAAGATTGTTTTTCTTAAATCCTAGTATCAATGAAGGTTCCTAATTTTGATGGAAGTGGAGATGCATTAGAATGGTGGTATAAATATAAGATAGCTCATAGTAAGCGTATAATATGGAAATATTATTTTTCATATTGCTTTAGAGGTGAAACTAGGCAATGGTATGCACCATCGGATAAATATATTTCCTCTTTGGATGAAGTAGAACAATCTTTCTTAGATAGATGGGATTCAAAATAAAAAGAGGAAGAAGAGGAGGAAGGAAACAAGAAGAAGAAGAGAAAGAAAAAACCCAAAGTAAAAAGAGGAAGAAGAGGAGGAAGGAAACAAAGAATAAGAGGAGGAAGAAAAAAATAAAGAATAAAAGGAAGAGGAGGAGGAAGAAAAGGAAGAAGAGGAGGAAGAAATGGAAGAAGAGGAAGGAGAAAAAGAAGATGGAGAAGGAGAAGGAGAAGACTTAGAAGAAGGAGATGATACAAGCACATGCACTTTAGCTCCAAGGAAGGAAGATTCAATCCTTCAATTTCATGGATGCATTCAAAAGGAAAAGGTTATTGTCTCTACAAATAATAAGGTAGCTGTATCCTGTGAGTAGTAGTGTAGATCAATGCTGGATTGCTTCCAAAGTTATGTAGTGGTTATATTTATTGTAAGTGTAGCTTTTTGCTTATGAATTCTATCAGAGAGATCTATTTTTTAGTGAGTTATTGACTCAAGGCCATGTCCAAACTTAGCAATATTTAATATTTGAAGATGTTGTAAATGTAGGTTTTCATCATTGATCATTTTGATTATGTTTCAATCAAGGTATATATTCTTTTGAAGAGGTCAAAAATCCCTATAAAAAGTACATTACATGTGATAAATAGTGTGGTGAATATAAACTCTAAAATTATACTTCATGAAATAGACATTTGAGGATGAACATGAAACACAACTCTCAAATTGTAACAATGAATTAAAATTTGAAAATCTAGTAATTTTAGATTGACTATAAAAAAATTACTTTGATAAAATATTATAATATAGATTCTAACTATGGATAAAATAAAAATATTAGGTTTTTTTTATTTGATATTATAACTAGCCATGATTTGCTAATATTTTATGTATTTTGGATCTAGTTTACATAATTAGGATGAATCTTGAAAAAAGATGAGAAAATTTGTTGTCAATTGTGGACATGCTATCAAAAGTAAGATTCGTTGATTGAATCTTAAATCCTTATATGTATGCCATTTTGAATTTTTAGAAAAATGCCAAAAAACTAGTTTTTTTGCATAAATCGTAAAAGACCACACCCACATTAATTTGAGGTCTTCATTAAGTAGAAAATTTCCTATCGAGAAAGGTGGATTAAGAGACCGTGTCATTAAGAAATTCATCCTTTTAAATTCAAGGAAACTAGGCAAGTTATAGGTAATTAGCAATTAAAGATTGAATGATTACTTTGAGGTAGAATCCTGTCACCTAATGCTCAATGTTAGACCAACCTTCAAACTACTGCAAAAACAAACCACTCTCAAAGGAAATGTGTAGGTAACTATTGGACAAGGAGAGTTAGTGTTTCTCTTCTCTATAAGAGGAAATTGACGATGATTCAAGATCAGCACAAAAAATGGCGATAACAATGAGAAAGATAAAAAATATGTAGGGCACCTATCATGTCTCATTTCTAGTCAATCTAAGTCTACACATATTAGACTTGTACTCGTGTCTTCCCTATTTCCATATACAATGTGTTTTACCTTCCTGAGTATGGTTTTCCTTCTAGCTTTTCTTTTCCCTTGTCAGAATTTTGAACTTTCGCTCACTGACATGCGTCTTGCTTAACCCTTGATACCTCATCCTATAGTTTGAGTCTTGTGACATGGTCTACCTCTAATCCTTAATATTTTTTTCCTTTGTTTCCATTCCCCTCTTAACTTCTCTACACGTTCCATAGTTTTTCCAATAGTACCATTACTTTCAAAGTGGAATCTTTCCCACCCATGAGCATTGTTCAAATTTGAATTTGTGGGTGTACATGGTGACTAACTTGTCTATTTGAGGAGGATATAAAAGATAAAATATTTTCATTTGAGATCATTTACACTTAACCAAATTCCTTTTAGAATATATATATATATATATATGGGTATGTGCAGGATCATCATGGAAAAAATAGGCCCTTAAGTGGCAAAAAAATTAGAAAAATCAAAGCTAGGCAACTTGACATAAAAATTTGAATAAGTTATCTATATTATTTCAAGAATATGTAAGAATAAAATTTCTAGAAAATTGAATGTAGTTTCTAAACTACTAAGTTTATTTTTTTAAAACAAAATCTATTTGGTGAAAATTTGAAATTTCAATGCAGTAGTACTTAAATTTTAGGGAAAAAATAAGAAGTAGGTGTCTGTCTGACTACCGTAACCACAATAAAATAATAATATTTTTTTATAATATTTTAGATATAAGTAAATGACTCATGTCTCGATGTGATGCATATTTTTTTATAATTTTTTCCAAGTAAATAATTAATTATTATTTTTTTATTACAACTTTTAAAAAATATAAAAACTCACGTCTAACCACTTTAACTTGGTCAAAACTTCATGAAATTTATTTTTTATTTTTTTAATCCTATAGTATACAAAGCATAGAATGTGGCACATGTTTGAGATTCAAAAAATGTGATGCCGTTTGAAAGCGATAGACTTTTTTCAGTCAGCCTATCAATCAGGACTTTAGTCGTAGTTCAAATATAAAATGAATAATAATTATTTATTAAATTCAAAGTAAAAAATAATTTATATTGGTGGAAAGCTGAGAATCTCCTTTAAAAACCCTTTTCATTTCATTAATTTTGGGTAAAAAAAAGTCGTCAGCCACATATCCTACAAATACCCATTATATCGCCACTTTTTGGCCCATCATGATCCTGCACATACCCATATTTGCATTGTTAATTATAATAATAATGGTTGTGATGTTGTCATTGTTGATTGGAGTAAAGTGAAATTATTGATGTATAAACAATACTTTAAATGAGTTATCTAAAATCCAGTTAAATGATAGGGATCAATAGTGTTATTCAGCTAATTTAAGTGTTTGTGGAAGGTTAAGAATAAGATTTACATTATTGTCTTGGTGTAGGAAATTATAGTGATATTAGAGATGGTGAACTTGCTAGTTTGTGTGTTGAAAGTTCAACTATGCACGTTTTTGTTTTATGCAACATAGTGATAGAACAACTAGATATCACTTGAGGGAGATTAGGAAACAAATCCATTCTATAGAGGGTTTAGAGACTAAATCATATCCTATAGGTTTTGTTGCAAATAATAATAATATAGGAGAAAGAAAGAGGAAAATGAAAACACACGACAACCTCGAGGGTTGGATTGAAAGGAAGCTTGATATGATGACTGATATGATGGCATAGTTGCTTCATAAGATATATAGTAATATGGATACACCTAGACAATTCATGAGTAAAGCAAGTGCTTCTAAGGATAATAATTTGGATGCCACTTAGAGCCACACGCAAAGGAATATTCTTTTTTAACTATAAGGCTGACCCAACCTACCTTTCTCAATAACTAGATGGAGGCTCTAGAAATTGAAGCTCAAAACTCATTGTTTGATGATATTAGGGATTTCATGCAAAATATAGAGCTCTTCCTAAGGAGATCCGAAGTAAAATGTCACTTACCAATTACATGAACATGAAGAAGTATTGAAATGGTTATAGACCTGAGCCTAGGCTACAAGCTTTTCATAGAGATGTGTAGCAATCATTGAGGAAATTGACACTCTCCATATGATGGGTCTGATAGATGTTCAACTTATGTGTGGGTACATAAGATAGATACATACTTTTCCCCTAGGTTGATGACTAAAGATGAAGCAATCGAGTTTTCCACCTTGCATTTGGAGGGTACTACACATAAGTGGTGGTACCCTTGTCTAATCCCTTAAGGTCACAAATCCATTACCTCATATGATGAATTCTATAAACTCTTGATTAAGAGGTTTGACTGGAAGGATCCTAATTTTATTTCAAAGATTTGACTCAACTCAAATAGTGTGGTTTAGTGGAGATCTATGTAGCAAAGTTTCAAAAGTTGTCAGCAATGGTGCTAGATATCATAGAGAGAAGATTGGCTATGCTCTTCATCAAAGGATTAATTGAATCTGTAAAGGGGATGGTCAAGGATTTCTAACCACTTACCTTACAAGAGGTAATCAAGTGAGCTTTGTCTCTAGAGACTTCCATGCCAAAGAATACGTTCCAGAGCAAGAAAATTACTCCAAAGGTTCCTTTTCATAAAACAATGTACATGATTAGGAGTTTCCCATCAAGACTAGACATTGAGGTGAGGAATGAATTGAGGAGGAAGCTATGTTTCAACTACAAGGAGCCATGGTCACTTGGACATAGATGTCTTAGGAAAGGAAAAGTGCTTTGCATTGAGGTAAGGTTTGATGATGAATTGGGATATGAGGAACTCAAACAATAGAGTGAAGAAGAACCTAAATAGGAGATTGGAGAATAAGTAGACCAACCATTTAAGAGAAAGGAGCCATTCTAGGAGGCACTCTTGCCATGCTCTTAGGTACTCCAAGGTACAACCTATTTCACATTTGTGGGGTCTTGCGATGTTAAAGGACAATTGTACTCATTGACACTAATGCCACTCATAACTTTATTGATGAGGTATTGGTGGCCAAGTGAGGCCTTACGATAGAGGACTTTGAAGGATTCACTATTATGGTGGCTAGCGCTTTAACCATCCAATATAATAGAATCATATCCTAGTTTATTCTTAATTTGGGAGGATACAATATGAAGGATGAATTCTCTCTATTGTTAGCATAGGAGACATGAATACAGTCTGAGGCCTGATCTAATGGTTGCACTCATTAGGAGAGATCACACAAAACTTTTAGACCATTGAACTGAAGTTTTAGTCAAAGGGAAAAGAAGTGGTTCTACATGGAATAAAAATAAATCATCAATGATTATATTGATTAATAGAATAGATAGGATTTTACACCACGGGAAAGCCACATGGGTAGCTTGAAATGTTTGTTGAATATAACAAAACCCATTGAAGGGAAAAAGCCATATCATGTGGATGTATAGAGAATCTTGGACAAGCACAATAAAGTATTTAGTAGCATTTCTTTAGGGAGACTACAAGATAAAGGCTTTGAGCATGTTGTTGAGTTGGAGGAGAGAACTAAGCCCATCATCACTACTCCCTACTACTACCTTAGGACACATAAAGAGGTAATTAAAATTACCATGAATAAATTACTATAAATGGGAAGTATTAGACCCAACTTAAGTCCCTTTATTTTCCTTTTGGTTTTGGTGAAGAAATATGGCACAATGTGGATTTGCATCAATTATAGAGAACTAATAAGAAAAATATTTAAATCTAATGTATGCCATTCGCATGATTGATGAATTGATAGATGAGTTTCATGAAACAACATATTTCTCAAAAATAGATTTCACATCAAGCTACCATTAGACCAGAGTCTAAGAGGAGAATATTCACAAGATGCTTTTTTAATCACTACATGCACTACAAATTTCTATGCATGTCATTCTGTTTGACAAACACTCCAACAAATTTCTAGTCATGCATGAGTGAAATTTTCTCTATGCAACTGAGAAATTTTGTCCTTGTCTTCTTTGATGATATTTACACATTGATGAAATGTTCAAAATTTTGGAAGCATAGATGCTATTTTTCAAGTATGATATAGATATTGTATCTAGGTCACATCGTCAACATAAAGAGAGTAAAGGTGGATATGGAGAAGACCAAAGAAATTTGGGACCAACCTCCCTCAAGGACCTTGACATAGCTATGAGGATTATTTAGCCTTTGTAGCTACTATAGGAATTCCATTGTGGGTTTATCCCAACTAGCTATGCCCTTTATTGGTCTAACAAAGAAGGGAGCTTTCAAATAGATTAAGGATATACGATGAGAATTTGACAGATTAAAAAAGTTAACAAGTTCATGTCTTGTGTTAGCAATTCTACATTTTAATTTTGTTTTCACAGTGCTGTAATGCGATGCATTCAGAGAAAGAATTGGAATCATACTCATGCAATAAAAACACCTGCTTGCTTTTGATAGTTGAAAACTCATAGAGGTTATTTTTTTCATCTATGATAAGGAAATGCTAGCCATTGTACATGCATTAGACAAATTTAGGCAATACTTGGTGGGTAGTTTATTTGTGGTCAAAACTTATCACAACAGTTTGAGATATTTTCTCAATCAGAAGGATCTTAATGAGTTTGAATGAAAGTGGGTAAGAAAATTCCAAGCATATGAGTTTGATATTGAATACGTCAAAGGGAAGAAGAATGTCGTTGCTGACGTGTTAGATCTAGAAGGCTAAATTTGTGTTCCATGTTTCATATCTCTATGAATTGAAAAATGAAATCATAATAAAGTATGCTAAGAATGCATTTGCAACTAATGTGTTAGAAGAGAAATCAGAAGATAGGTACACCATTTGCAATGAACTCATTATTTACAATGGAAGACTAGATACTTGGTGCTAGAATAAAAAATGAAGGGAAATACTTTGTGGACAGTTCATGATATTCTCTTAGTAGACCACACTAGGTATTTCAAGACCTACAAATAGATCAAAGAAAGTTTCACATGGAAGGGAATCAAGGATGATGTCATCATCTATATCAAAGAATGCATGTCATTTTCCAAAAGACTAAAATGGAACAAAAATTTCCAATAGGTCTTTTGTATCCCTACACATCCTTGAGTGGAAATTTCAAAAATCATATTGATGGATTTCATCATGAGACTTCTTAAAGTCTAAGATAAGGACTATATATATTTGTTGTAGAAAGACTAATGAGTTATGCACATTTCTTTACCATCTCTTTAAATTTTAAGGCCCCCACAAGTGGTTGATTTGTTCTTCAAGGAAGTGATAAAAATCCATGGACTACGAAAGAGCATTGTGAGTGATAGAGATAGTTGCTTCATGAGTTTGTTTTGGAAAAATATGTTTCTTTTGGTGGGAATTGAGCTAACCCCCATCACTAGCTATCACTCACAAATAGATGGCCAAATTGAGATTGTGAATAAATGGGTGAAAGATTATTTGAGAAATTATGTTCTTGGTCTACGTAAGACATGCATCAAGTGACTCTACTTGGGGGAGCACTGTTACAATACCACCTACCACATGTCGATCAAGATGATGTCATTCAAGGTCTCGTATGGGCATGAAGATTGAAGCTTCTTTGATCTCATTCTAGTGGATAGAAAGGTATTGGGAGAAAATGATGTGATCAAACATATAGCCCAAGCATTCTAAAGTTGAACTCAAGAATAATCTCTAGTAGGCTCAAAACTAAAAAAAGATGTATGTAGATTGTCATAGGATCAAGCTAACATGTGAGATTGGAGACATGGTTTTTATGAGATTAAAACTATATAAATAATCTTCCTTGAAGGAAAGTGGGTCGAAAAATTTCAAATCACATTTCTATATGCCTTACAAAATCATGAGAAGGTTCAACGAAGTGGCCTATGAGTTGGAATTTCTAGAGAGAAGCAAGAAACACAACGTTTTTAATGTGTTTTGCATCAAAAAAGTGCTAGGAAAATATATAAAACCCTTATGAGTTGCCTTCAATTGATGAAGATGACAAACTAGTTTTGATTTCCAAAGCAATCATGGATGTGAGGGAGAAGAAATTGAGAAACAAAAACACAAATGAGTAACTAATTCAATGGATTTTTTTTTGATGGAGGAAGCAATGTGGGAAGGCCCACATATATCGAAACATCCAAACTTGCAATTGCTTAAGAATAATCAATTTTGAGCATGGTGGAATTTTCATGTGACACTTCCAATCAATCTAAATTTGTACATGTTAGGTCTACACTTGTATTTTTCATAATCTTCAGTGTGTTTTTCCTTCTTAAGTATTATTTTTCTTCCAACTCCACTATTCCTTTCTTTTTATTACACTTTCAAAATTTTCCTTGTCGACATACTCATTGCTCAACCACAGTGCCTTGTCCTATAGTTTGAATCTTCGCTAATCCTTGATATTTTTACCTATGCTTTTTTTCCCTCCTAGCTTCCGAATAACATGTATTATTTTTAGTGGTCTATTTTTGGTGTCGTTACTTTCAAAGTGGAATATTTCCCTCCCATGATCACTGTTCCAATTTGAAGTTGCGTGTGTACATGTTGGTTGAACGATTCTATTTGTGGAGGATGTAAAAGAACGAATGTTTTCATCAGATGATCCGGTCAACTGAATTTCTTTCAGAATCCATTTGGAACGAGATGGAATATGAACAATCTTTTGGACAGGGTAGCTTACAGTTAAATTCAAACGTTATTTATTCTAATTGAAGTAAATTTTAATCTTGCAGATGCATCAAATATATTGATATCAGTTAATGTGAATGTGAGGAAGACATAGTTGTGGCGATGCTTGACAGTCCTATCAAACTCGGTACACTAGCATTGGACGCTTTACGCCAAATGCCATTCTCCGTGTGTCACTTTTTGCTATCTTCTGGATCTTCTTCAAACCCCGAATCTGCATATAGCCGTGTGAGGAGGAGATCTTGAGACTGTAAGGGCAACGTTGAATCATTTGTTGGTGGAAAAACAATGTAATGGCATGAAAGGAGGATGCATATGGAAGGAGTGCAGTTCATGTAGCAGCCATAAAAGGCTATTGGAAAATAATAGATGAATTTATGTCTGAACTGCTTGATTGTGTCAAAACACGTTGGAAAAGATGGTGGGTAACCCGTATAAAGGATCGACTCAATAGACTTAACAACATCAGCGTCTGCATCACTCGTTTAATCTACTAGACCAACATTGTAATTTGGTTGGTATGAGTTTTTCACAATTCATGAAGTTAGAAAGTAAGTTTTTAGATTCAACTGTGTCTGTTTTTCTTTCGATGTGATAGATCACTGAGTGTGATCCGAAACGTCAAAGAAAAAAGACACAATTGAATTAAAAAATTTACATCATAACTGCTATAAAATATTTATAAACATATGTTTTTTATTGTTATTTTGAGAATAAATCAAACTTGAAGATATTGTAGAGTTGCTATGCATTTACTATTGAAAACATGGGCTTACTATTGTTACTCAACTGCTTCTAGTTCCTCTACACAATATTCATTCTATTGAAGTCTATAATTAGACAGCCTAGATAGTCATGATCAACATTCATTTTATACCATCCCGTATGGTGAATGATGACAAACAGTGAATCCGATCTACTAATACTGATGATGCCACATTTACGACAAAGATAGCAATCTGATATATCAGCTGTGAATTAGATTTCCTTTAAATGCATTCACTCCCAAATGTGATGGTTATAGATATGCCCACAAACAACTTTCCAGTTTAACAACCACCTAAGAACACAAGGGATAAATTTGCTAAATCATTGGAATAGAATGCAAGAGAGTCGAATATTTGATTTGTTGGACGCATCGATGTGGGCAAAGAAAAAATATTGGTAGTCTCTAAGTTCTTGCTTTCCTCAATAGCTTTGATTTCTTCAGATTGTTGATGTATTTTACAATTCAATATTTGTTTTCATTAAAAAAGTGTCTTGATTTTGAAAGTTGAATATTGAAAAAGAGTGATTTTATATACAGTTTTAGAGTTGAGAAATTTACATTTTGAGTTTGGTGGGAACATAAAATGTATCAAATTAATTGGATCTAATATTAAACAAGTGTAACATTTTATATTTTTTTCTAATTTATTTTAAATTTAAATAGTTTTTAAAGAAATAAAGTATATATAACATTTTAAAAAGAAAAGAGATTATTTTAGTAAAAGAAAAGATAGAATGAAAAAATGTTTTAAAGCTTTACGCACATAAATGAAGATTCAAAATAATTCATAAAAGAAATAATTGTATAAAACAAATTTTGAGGAAATAATTGTATAAAACAGTTTTTTTCCAAATTTTTTTTTGATCACAACATCATAATCAAAATTACTACTTTCAATGTGTTTAAATATTTAACTAATCTAATATATTTCCAAAGTGATGAAATGATTAAGTTTTAGATATATGCCAACTTTAAATATTAGAGTTGAGAGTTAAAAAGTAATTGAAAATATAGACACAAGGGATAATGTTTATGTTTTGAAGTTTGGTGTAGGTTAGGTGTTGGATCTAAGGTTGAATAGAGCTAGAATGTCTTTGGTGTCTCACATAAGGTTTTGGAAAGTTTTTAGACATTGAAATGTAGGATCTTGGTGCTCATGCCGAAGGGGGAACTAAGAACATAGATGCTTTTGTCTCTAAGAACTTGAATTACTTTTAAACTTTTGGGAATCAATCACTTAATTTTCTAAAGTTTATGGTGTTTGCAAAATATTGATACGAGTTTTTAAATGCTATAGTAAAAATAAAGTCAAAGTGTATGTAGAAGGAGATAACACACATGTAGAACAAGAGTAAAACCTTTAAATGTAAGTGAATGAAAGTTTTATATAATTTTCATGAGTAGGTACCCATTATAGTAGGTACCCATTATAGGAGACAATAAGGGAGCATTGAGTTCAATGCATTAGTTTTTGGTGGGAGCCACAATTTGAATTTAAAGTGGGATATTATCATTTGAAATTTTGAGATCACCTTGTCATAGACACTAATGTTATGAATTTCACAACCTACCTTTATTCTCAAAGAATTAGAGACCCTTCTATTTTTTGTCTAAATAATTGTATAGATTTGTGTTTCAATAGTTAGTGGTGGAGTTTTTTCGTGTCTTGCAAGCCATGTGACCCCTTAAGGTTGAATTTGGAAATTTTGGACTTAGTGCAAATAAAATCATGTTAAATTCATCAAGGCATACTTTTTTATCATTCTTCAAGATAAATTCTAAGTTAAATTAAGTCATTCCTTCTATAGAGTCAAATTTTTCATTAGTGGGGAAGGAGAACTTTTTGTGTAATTTTACATTTTGTAAACTTGAAAAAACCTTTGAAACCCTAAAATCCTTATATTGGTATACTTTTTGGTCTAACTTGCATATATGAAAACTTGCAAAAACACTTTAAACCTTGATATGTGATACTATTAGGATTTTCATCTTAGTTTGCATATACAAAAAATTGCATTTAAATGCCAAAATGATCTATTAGGATCTATGACCGTTGCTTAGTGAATGCTAATTTATGTAAATGAAATTTAATCTTTAACTTAATTTCAAATGCTTTTAAAAAAGAGATTAAACTGATTAAAAAAATAGGAATATGAAAACATAGAATAGAAGTCGAAGACACAAATTGATAACAGAGTTCACCAAATGGCTACATCTTCGTGACCCTCTCCAATGGAGTGACCGATCCTTGATTATGCTCCAAAAGTTGTTTACAAGGCACTTCAATCTGTTACAAGTCTCTAGAAAGTCTCGTTGATCGATAATGAAACTTAGAAAATCCCCCTCCTTCAAGTACAAAATAGCTTGGCTTAAAGCCTCTCCATGTACAAAGTTGAGCAATTTCATTAACAAGTTCTCAATTTCCCACCATTGTTCCCTCAAGTCAACAATCCCCCCCTTTGTTGCCTCAAGTCAACAATGCCCCTCTTTAAATACAATTTTACATCCTATATGAGGGTTAACAAACATATATTTCATATCTCCTAAACTAGGCCTTGATCCCAATTAAAATGGACTCTTAAAAAAAAATCCTTTAATATTGTTTGGAACCCCTTAATTTGTGGAACTCGGGGTTTGATTTTAAAGGTTGATAAGGATATATTTTAAATATCATTCTTAGGTTGGCATAATAGTTAGGAGATTTGCATTTTAATATTAGCATTATAGCTTACAGGTGCTAATATAAGGGGGTTTAATATAAATGAATCGAGCCCTAAATATTTTGTGATGTTATTCTTAAGCCTTTAAATTTGGCCAATATCTTTTTCACCCCTTTTATTTCACTGGCAAAGATGTGGCACAATAGTTGGGAGAGTGCTTTGGATAAGGGAGGTTGGGGGTTCAAACCACCGGACCCCCCTTTATTAGGAATTTATTTCTTGTTCTTTGTTTAAATAGAATTGCTGCCCTTTATATATATGAAGATCATGGATGGCGTGGTGCTAGAGAGAAATAGTAGGAAGGTGGAGGTCTTGGGTTCGAGCCTCCTCCACAAATTTTGCACAACCACATCCGACCAAGCAATTGTAGGGGTGTCATGTAGCATTCAACCATTGGTCCACGTGGAACCTCTCACACCTTGACACGTGGCACTATCCACATGAGCTGCTGTGCTGTCACCTACCACATCAGCTGTACCTCATCATTTGTACAGCCTCGTCAACATTTTTCCCACAAACTTTGACTAGCCATATCTTGCACATACAAACTTTGATTGATGTGATTCAAGTGGTGTTAGAATGATGTCGACATGCTCTTCGATGTGATGCTATTTTCTTAGACTTTTGGAACATGTTGATGTCAGCATTGTACCATCTGGTGAACCCACTTGTAGAAACTTTGATCGACCATAACATTTGTGTACAATCTTCAATTGATGTGATTCAAGTGGTGTTGGGATCGTATTAGTGAGCTCTTTGACATGGTGTCAATTCTTGGAGCATTTGGAATAGTTGAATTTTTGGTGAGAATATCCACCTAGACTATTCCTCCCCACTGGAGAGCTTTTGGACCTCCAAAATATTGATTACATAGAAATTAAGTGAGGGTAGAACTCCCTCACCTTTTCTACCTCCATCCATATGGATTTGCTAGGATTCATCCCTTTCAATCTCACTCTAAGGTACTCAACAACACCCCTTTGTGAAGTTTTGAGATTTTTGTCTAGGATGGCATCTTCCTGGAGCTCATTCATGTATTCAGGTGATAAATCATTAGTAGAAGGAATTTGAACATCAACCTCCTCATATAGTATCATTGGAGGTTCATACAACTTCAAATTCTCCACATTAACCATTGAGTAGATATGCATATTTAAGGAGGTAGATTTAGGAAAAAAGCATTGGTACCAATCTTTTTAACATCTCAAAGGGACCATACTTGATTAGCTTGAGCTTCTTATCTTCACCTTGCATTCTTTATTTATTGATGTGTAACCAAAATTTGTCACCAACTTGAAATTGATGATCAATGCGATACTTATCATGCTGGGCTTTATACTTTGCCCAGGACTCTTCTCCAATTGTGCTTTAAATGCCTGATGAACTGCTTAAATTTTTTGGATGAACATCAAGGCCTTGTTTGCATCATGATGTCCATCTTTAAAATATTCCTTCCCAAAAGAAAAATCCATAAGTTTCCTTGGAAGATAACCAAAAAAAGTCTCAAAAGGAGATCTTTGAGTAGTAGAGTGTGTTGCATGGTTGTAAGCATGCTACACATAATATAGACTCTCATCCCACAACTTAGGATGCTTACTACATTAACCTCTAAGAAGATGCATAACTGTCTTGTTTACTACCTATGTCTGTCCATCAATCTATGGATGGAAATTTGTACTCTTCTTCAGTCTAGTGTCCATGAGTTCCCACAATGCTAACCGAAATTCCCCTAAGAATTGAGAATCTCGATCTGATATAATAGAAGTAGGAAGCCCAAAATGAACCCGTACAAACTGGAAGTACAAGTGTGATATTAGTTTAGTTGTGACCTATTTTTTACAAGGCATTAGAATGTACATTTTACTAAACCTATCCACTTCCATAAACAGATAATCATGTCCCTTCCTAGACATGGGTAATCCCCCGAAAAATTCCATGGAAACACTTTCCCATGGAAAAGATGGTATTGGAAGAGCTATGTACAACCCTAATTTCCTATTTCTAGGTTTAATCATTTCACACATTACACATCCTCTAATGTACTTGGATTAATTTCTTGCATACAAGGCCAATAACAATACTTCTGTAGTTGTGACATTGTTTTGCTTACCCCAAAGTGTCCAACAATCAATGATGTATGTGCTTCTCTATTTACCTAGACAAGTTCATCTTGTGTAATACATAACTTTCCTAAGTAATATAATAACTTGTCCTACACATAGTAGTATTTATTTGAACTACATGTTTGTCTTGAATTAATGTTGCATATATATCCTTAAAGTCTTTTTCCTTAGCATATTGTTCTTGATAACTTTCATGTGCCATTGAACTACTTTGAAGAGTAATTATAGAATTTGTAGGAGGATTAGATAACATATCCACTACTTTATTCTAAACCCCTTTCTTATATTTTATACTCAAATGAAACTGTTGTAAAAAACCCATCCACCTAAAGTGCCTGCTTTGTTGCAATTTATATTGTGAGTGCAAATATTGAAGTGGTTTATGATCTCTGTGTATTATCATTTCCTTACCCATTAGATAATGTTTCCAATTCTTTACACTTTGAAATAAATCATACAGTTCTTTATCATATGTAGGATAGTTACTTACCACAATTGTGAAAATTTTAGAATGAAAGTAGATAAGTTTACCTCCTTGCATGAGTATTGCTCCCATGGAAAATCCACTAGCATCTATTTCAATTTCGAATGGTTGTTGTAGATTTGGTAGAGCCAAAACTGGTGCAGTGCTTAGTTTTTCCTTTAAAGTATTGGAGGCCCTTTTTTGTAGACCTCCCCAATGGAAAGACTTCTTCACACTTGTCGGTGCATGCAATGGAGATGCTACGGAGGAGAAGTTAGCTTTGAACTTTCTCCAATATTGTACTACACCTAGAAAACTTTTGACTTCTGTAATTGTACTTGGCTTTGGCCAGTTTACAATTTGACTTCGACCTTTGCAGGATCCACTTTCAAGTGACCTCCTCCTATAATATAGCCTAAGTACACTAGTGATGTATTATTAAAAAATTCACATTTTGACATCTTTACATACAATTTTTCTTTTCTCAATACATCAAGTACTTTTTTCACATGTTCTGCATGCTCTTTCCAAGTTTGACTAAATAAAAGTATATATCATCCAAATAAACTATGACAAAATCATCTATCAATGGATGAAAGATATCATTCATGACTCTCATAAAGGTAGTTGGTGCATTAAAAATCCCAAAGGGAATGACCAACCACTCATATAGACCCTGTTTTGTCTTAAATGTAGTTTTTCAAATATCGTTATTTGCAATTCTTATTTGATGATATCCACTATGCAAGTGCAACTTAGTAAAATAAACTGCATGTTTCAATTGATCAAGTACATCATCTATTTGGGGAAGAGCATACCTGTTCTTTACCATTATCTTGTTTAGGGCTCTGTAGTCGATGCACATTCTCCATGACCTATCCTTCTTTGGCACCAAGATAATTGGAGAACCACAAGGAGAGGTACTTGGGTAAATAACTCCTTTCTCAACCAGCTCTTGAACTTTCTTCTTGATTTCCTCATTTTTCATAACTGATAAATGATACATGCCGATGTTTGGAAGAGGCACATCCTGTTGTAACTAGATTTCATGATGTATCTCTCTTTGGTGGCAATCCACTGGGTTCTTGAAATAAATCATCATAGGTGGAAACTAATCTGACCAATTTAACTTTATGCTTTGGAACAAACCCTTTGAATGCCTTGGATTTGTCATCCTCTTTGGCTTTTACAATCATCAATATAAAGTTTTTACTAGCATTGACTAACCTCTTCATTTGTTTACTATTCACTAATGTTAAAGATTAGTCTTTATCTTATGTGTTCGTACAATGAATTCTTTACCATCCTTAGAAAGGTGATATTTATTTTCTCCCCTATAAAAGATTACTTTCCAGTCATAAAGATAAGGACTCCCTCTAGTACAAGGCCACAAATATCTAAAGGAACCACATCAAATTCTACCTCATCTATGAAGTTTGAAGTGATGACAAATCTTAACTTACATTAATTTGTTACTTGTAATTGTGTATCATTGCAAACCCGTCCAAGTGGATATGGCTTCATATGAGGTGTTGTAGCCAAGTTAAGTTTCTTTAACAACTTCTTTAGATATTAATTTAATTGAGATCATGTATCAAATAAAGTATCAACCTTAGTATGCTTTGTTACAACCCAAATATTGAATAACTCATTTCTATGTTGATCAATCTTAGGTGGAGAAGATTCTTTACTTGCACTTGCACTTGCACTTGCAGTTGAAAAAAATGTATTAGTAGAAAGAGATATACCTTTTCCCTTACCTTGGATCTCAACAACAACAATTTTTGTCTCATCCTCAGATTCAAATCCAAGATTCTATTGTACTACAACAATAGTCTTCTGTTTTCCTTTGTTTCCTCCATACTTCTTCATCCTTAATTCTAGATTCAACTTCCAACACTTTAAATCATCATTCCCCTCTTTCTTCCAATGGGAGCATATGGGATTATCACCCTCCATCTTAATGGTAGTTGTATTTTTACCCTTGAAAGGTAGAAAATTGGCTTCCTTCCTCCACCCTTGATTCTAGGCCTAGAAAGGGAAACTTTCACAAACTTTCACTCAAGAACAAACCCTTGAGATCTCAATGCAAAAGAGAAAAATATCTTGTAAAAGTGTTGTTCAAGGGGCTGAATATGATCTAATGAGGGGTTCACCACCAAGTTTAGACTTGGAAAAGATAATGAAATGAAAGATGCAACTCTAAACCCTAATTGAATGCAAAGTAACACTAAATGACCTAGAAAAGTGAATGAAATGAAATAGAAAACTGAAGAAAGGAGGGTTTGCACCTAAGAAACTGAAGATGGCTGAATGGAGGTTTGAATCACTAGAAATTCTACTTTTAATGCTAACTGGGACTCATTCGCCTAGTTGGGTAAATCAATCCTATTTCTGGAAAATTGTGAAGGAATATGAATCTACCAAAAGGGTATCCAAATATGCAAAATCTTGAAAATTGATTGGAACTAGGACTCATTCGATAGAAGTGGTGAATCAATTTAGTTGGTATTTTCTAAAGCTTCAAAGTCTAATCCTACTCTTCTCTTCCTACTCTTTCCTTCTTGACTGGTTTCTAGATTTGAAATTGTAAATTGCCTATGTAGGTCTTCTCCAAGTCCCTCCAAGGCTTGATGACAACTTTAACAACTTTTATGACTTGAAATTTTTTCTCCAATCTTGCTCCTTATGAAATATGCAACCTAAACCTATAAATCACACACAAAGGAGAGGGAAAAATGTTGTTGGGGTTAGTGAATAGGGGTTTTCCTTGGTCAAACCCCTTGTTGGTAATTAAACCTTGAAATGAAAGAAAATATGAATGAAGAATGATGAGAAAACAAAAGAAAATGTTGCAACTCACCAAATCCTAGCAATAAGGTGTTACAAATGTGCTTGAAATGGATACAATGGATGTGGTTCTTGAATCTTGCTTGCATGATGTTGATCTTACTTGAAACACTTGCTTGGATCATGAACTCTACATCACAATTGTTAGCACAATAACAAGCATGATGGATGAAATATTTGACATGATGATTGACACTTGAATGCTACTCTAAAATTCTTGATAATATGCCCTTGAAAGCTCTTGAACGGTCTTGTGAATGCTCAAAATCTCTTGTGAACTCTCTTGAATGCTAGGTGTTGAATATGAGTGAAAGAACCTTGTATTTATACTCAATTATGCAAGAATTCCTGAAATTACAATACTACTAGCCGACATCAGATCTAGGAGAATAAAATCTTGCCAAAAATTTGAATTAAATTTGAATTTGGGCCACACGAGACTCATTCACTCAAGGTGGCGAATGAGTCCCATCAGGAATAATGTATGGGACAAAAAATTGGAAGTGCTTAGAAATGTGTGAAAACTAGTTTGGGGCCAAAAGATCCAAGTGGAATCCATTCGCCCAAGGTGGCGAATGAGTCCCAAATCCCTAAATCTAGGACACACAATCCAGAAACACCTAAATTATAATTGGCTATTGATTGGTGTTAGGATTATCCTTGAAAAGATGCAATAAATGATTCTTGTGGATGCAAAATGGGGCCAATTAAAGCATAAGAAAGCCCAATTATTAATGAAAAGCCTAGAGAAGTGTGAAAGTGTGGTACAACACTTTGCAACACTTCAAATAAGGCAAGATTAATGTTGATTTTGATCAAACGTAGGTTTATTATGTTTAATTATGTGATAAAACCCTCAAAAAGTCTGAAAGTGAGTTTCAACACTTTAGCAAGGTACCATTTATGTTCATTAATTCACAAGGGCCCAAGACCTAATGTGGATGTGTCATACACATTACAACACTAAATCAAGGCATAATTAATCCAAAATCCACAAGGAAGGCCCAAAGAAGTGTGACAATGTAAAGAGATCCTTTTTCTACACTACATTTAGCCCCCACTTTAGTGAGAGGATGAACTTTCTTCAAACTCACACTAAAGTAGACAATCATGCATCAAGAGGGGGTTCAAATGTACCAATGCCAATAAGATGAGATGACAACAATCAAGAGGGGTGATCAAGCCCCTAGGATCAAGATCCCATGGAAAACCAACATATGAACAAAAGAACACACATTAGGATAATGGAAATAACAACAAGGCACAAGCATGCATTGCCAAAGATGAAAAAGAGAGAAAGGTAAAAAGATAAAAGAGAATTGGATCAAGCTTCGATTGTTTGTCCATCTCGATGTGGATTAGATCTAGGCTATTTGTTTAGAACAAATGCATACTCACTCTGAGGTGACAAAACTCTTGGATTTCCATCGAGTGAGAAGTCCTAAAGGTGAGAAACATACACTCATGGCTGGTATGCACTCACACACATGCAATGGCTATGGGGAAAGTCATGCCTCGGTCGGGCTTCCTGATCAAACCATACCAAAGTTATACCTCCTAATAAATTTAATAAGGCACCCCACTAAAATGATTTTCAAGCTTCATAAGGCAAGAAAAAATTTGTATGCTTGGGGCTCATGAATAGACAAGATGGCTCCAACGGTATGCAAGCTGTGTTATGCAAGGTGGCCATATAATAACAAATGCAAAAATGTAACATGAAAAGAATGTTAAAAGGAGTCTTTCTTAGTTTATGTGAGGTCTTTAACTTAGGGAAAATTGTGTCTAATGTCTCCAAGAGAGGAGCAATCAAAGAATATAAAATTTGCAACTTAGGGGATGCAGTGTGTCACATCAAGCCACTAAGAGGAATGTAATATGCTAAGAGAGATCACACTCTTGAAGGAAATTACACCCAATGTCATCCAAAAAGTGACAAACACATTGTATGAAGTAAGAAGATTGCACCAAGAACCAAGAAAAATGCAAAAGAATAATGCCAATGTATGCTCCCACTTTAAAGAAATTGCTAAACACCATACTGTGAGGAATTACTTTAAAGTAGAAAATGAAAAATGAAAACAAAAAAGGAAGACATGAGAGCCAACTTGGAAAGCCCTATGCCAAGTCATAAGTTTCCAAGTAAAGGTTGCATCATGCAAAAGAAAAGAGAAAGAGAGGGGCTGCCCCAAAAAATGAGAACACCAAAAACATAGGGGATCTATGGATTTGGGGTCAGTATGTTCTTTGCTACAATGTTTTAAAGAGAGCTTGGAACTATCATCATCCCCCAAATACATAGAACTAGAAGAATGACACAAAGAGAGCGAAAACAAAGAATTTTTTTTTGGGTCAACATAGAAGAGGAATGAATGTCTCGATGCCTTACATCATCCCCAAAAGGAAAAAACAAGACAAATGAAAAAGAGATAAAAAGTGAAAAGATGAAAGATTTACGACATAGAGAAGAATGAAGGTACAAATAGAAGAAAATCACAAAGAGAGAGAAAGAAGAGAACATCATGATGGATCACATTATGCACAAATGCAGTCACACAAAAGAAAATAAAGAAATAAATAATGCAAAAGACTAGTAAGGCACATGCAAGTCAACCTATGAGCAAGTCATCCACCTCCCAATCTTAGTCTAAATTAGCAGAAGATGGATAACAAGCCTAAGGGACAACGATAACTGCAATACTAGGACAAGGCTATCTATTTCTTTCCTTCATTGAGTGCGATACAAGAATGAGCCAAGGTAGGTGATGGAGAGGATCATGTAATAGTGAGAATAGAATATTCTACAATGATTACATGACAATGGGTGGAGAAAGGTTATGCTATGCAATCACTTGATGGAAATCATTTCCATCAAAGTGAAAGTTTTGTAATACTAACTTGAATGCATGACACTCATTAGTACTATGTCCAAGAGTTCTATGGTATTGACAATGTGGAAATTTTGTATATTTAGGATATATTATGAGTCTATTTTTTTCTAGTGGTAATGTTATTAGTTCCTTGCTGAGAGGTATTTGTAATTTCTTTTCACTTTCGGGTGGTGGGCAAGGGAAATTTAGTTTTCGTAGCTTGCCTCTTGTGCTTGCTAGATTCATCAACTTCTTGAATTAAATGTGGAGGAAGAGGACCTAAGGTGATTCTATCATCCTTGTCATTGTTATTAGTCATTGGTTGTTCTTTAGGAAGAAGGCCATTCATATCAAGAGGAGAATCTACGATCACTGTACCATCATTGCGAAGCCTTAGGTATTCTTTAGGAGGACTTATGTTGTGAGGGGGATATTGATATCCTAACCCTTTTGTGTTTTCATTAATTGGTATTTTTTCTAGGATTTGGTGAATTTCATATTCACTTGTGTCACATCCTTGTTTGCTCAATATTGTGAATCCTTTCTGTATGTGTCTTCAAGATTGATGAGAGTGTTTGTTACTTTGTTATAATAAAAAGGTTGAGTATGTTCTTGTTTAAAGGAACTAGGTTCACCTATTATAGGGAACTTAGGTTCAAATTTTGTTTCAAGATGTAAGTAACCAAACATCTCAAGAGGTGGTATGGTAGGAGGATTTGGTTGTTTCATGGATGGGTAAATTGATGCATTAACTTCAAGGTTGTCAAGACAATCATTTAGGAACCTATTCATGATGTCATCATCTTCTCCAATGATTTCAACATCACGAGGAGGACATGCATTAGGAGTTGAGTGAGCACGAGTAAGGTCAATTTCATTAGGATCATTTCCAAAGGAAAAACTTGACACATCCACTAAGGACTTTAATGACATCTAAAGCTTGTTAAAGAACATATCTATGATACAAAATTCAAAATTTAAACTATGCAACAATGGTGTAAATGCAATATTGATTTTAAGCAATGCGCAAGATGAATGGATTTAAACAAAATGCAATTAATTGAGTAAAATAGAAGATCTACAAAATGAAATAGAAAGGTAACAACAACAAAAAAAAACTTAGAAACTGAACTTTCAATGCCAAAAAATGCAATGCAAAATATGCAAAGGGACTAATTCGCCCAAGGTGGCGAATGAGTCCCAGAGATGATTTTTTTCAAAATTTTCAGAAATTTTTGATTGAATTTTATGCCTTTTTATGTTTTTTGATATTTATCTAAGATGCAAATGCAGATTTTAAATGATTTTTAGTAAAATGAAACATAAAAGTGAAAGCTAAATGAGCTTTCACTAATGCACAATTTGAAACCTTAAAATGCAAGTTAACCAATGCAAATCCTAATGCAATGTTAATGCAAACAAGATAATGCACTCCAAATCAGAAAAGAGGGTATTATAAATGCAGGTTCACCAAAATGAAAGGTGGAAAATTGGATTCCTTCCTCCATCCTTGATTTTGGGCCTAGAAAGGGAAACTCTCTCAAACTTTCACTTAAGAGCAAACCCTTGAAATCTCAATACAAAATAGAAAGAGATCATGCAAAAGTGATATTCTAGGGGATGAATATGATCTAATTAGGGGTTCACCACCAAGTTTAGACTTGGAAAAGATAATGAAATGAAAGATGCAATGTACTAAAACCTAATTGAATGCAAAGTAATACTGAATGACCTAGAAAAGTGAATGAAATGAAACAAAACACTGAAGATAGGAAAGTTTGCACCTGGGAAACTAAAGATGGCTAAATGGAGGTTTGAATCACTAGAAATTCTACTTTTAATGCTGACTAGGAGTCATTCACCAAGTTGGGTGAATCGGTCTTGTTTTTGGAAAATTGTGTAGGAATAGGAATCTGCCAAAAGGGTATCCAAATCTATAAAATCCTAAAAATTGACTGGAACTGGGACTCATTCAACAAAAGTGGAAAATCAGTCCAACTAGGATTTTTTGAAGCTTCAAAGGCTGATCCTTCTCTTCTCTATCTGCTCTATCCTTCCTGATTGACATTTTTGGATTCAAAACTATAAATTTCCTATGTAGGTCTTCTCCAAGTCTCTCCAAGGCTTGATGACAACTTTAACAACTTTTATTACTTCACAAATTTTCTCCAATCTGGTCCTTATGAAATATGCAACATAAACCTACAAATCACACAAAAAGGAGAAGGAAAAATGTTTTTGGAATTAGTGAATAGGGGTTTTCCTTGGTTAAACCCCTTGTTGGTAATTAAACCTTGAAATTAAAGCAAATATGAATGGAGAATGATGAATGAACAAAAGAAAATGTTGCAACTCACCAAACCCTAGAAATAAGGTGTTACAAACGTGTTTGAAATAGCTACAATGGATGTGGTTCTTGACTCTTGCTTGGAGGATGTTGATCTTACTTGAAACACTCGCTTGGATCATGAACTCTACATCACAATTGTTAGCACAATAACATGCATGATGGATGAAATACTTGACATGATGATTGGTACTTGAATGCTAATCTAAAATGCTTGATAATGTTCCCTTGAAAGCTCTTGAATGCTCTTGTGAATTCTCAAGTACTCTTGTGAACTCTCTTGAATGCTAGGTACCGAATATGAGTGAAAGAACCTTGTATTTATACTCAATTATGAAATAATTCTAAAAATTACAACACTACAGGATGACATCAGATCTAGGAGAATAAAATATTGCTAGAAATTTGAATTAAATTTGAATTTGGGCCACACGAGACTCATTCGCCCAAGGTGGCGAATGAGTCCCATTAGGTATAGCGTATGGGACCAAAAATGAAAAGTTGTTAGAAATGTGTGAAAATTGGTTTGGGGCCAAATGATCTAGGTGGGAACCATTCGCCTGAGGTAATGAATGAGTCCCAAATCCCTAAATTTGGGCCACACAAGCGAGAAACACCTAAATTATGATTGGCTACTAATTGGTGTCGAGATTATCCTAAAAAAGATGCAATAAATGAGGCTTTTGGATGTAAAATGGGGCCAATTAAAGCATAAGAAATCCAAATTATTAATGAAAATCCTAGAGAAGTGTGAAAGCGTGTTACAACACTTTACAATACTTCAAATAAGGAAAGATTAATGTTGATTTTGATCAAAAGTAGGCTTATTATGTTTAATTATGTGATAAAACCCTAGGAAAGTATGAAAATGAGTTACAACACTTTACAAAACTTTAGCAAGGTGCCATTTATTTTCATTAATTCACAAGGGCCCCCAAGACCTAATGCAAATGTGTCATCCACATTACAACACTAAATCAAGGCAACATTAAGCCAAAATCCACAAGGAGGGCCCAAACAAGTGTGAAAATGTAAAGGGATTCATTTTTCTACACTATGTACACCCCTTTCCTTTTCCCTTGGGTTTACCTTCGAGATTAGATGGCTTCTTGATAGAATTATCATTGAAACTACTCTTACCTCTCGAATCCAAATATGTGGCTTGTACACATACTTCATCTAGATTATTAGGATTTAAAACCAAAATGGTATTCCTTAAGTAAGAGTGAAGACCACCTATATACTTGAGCAATGTGTCCTGGGTGTATAATGGGACATCAATACAATATTCCTCTTCCTAAATTCATGAGTATACTCTTGGATAGATTGAACCTTACCCTACCTGGAATTTTTCTAGTTCATAGTTAACTATTGCATATGGCCTAGGGATGAAACTATTTTTAAGGGAAAATTTAAACTCCATCCAAGTTAAATTGACACTACCATGTTGAGCATTTTTTTCCTGAGTTTTACTCTCCCACTAGGTGAGAGTGGTTCCTCCCAATCAAAGAGTAGCTAATTGGATTTTAGAAACATCATCTAAAAGACCTTGAATCCTACAATTTAATTATACTTGTTGAACGCAATCATATAATTTCTCAACATTTAACTCTCCACAATATTTAGGTAGTTCAAACTTTACATTCAATTTGATTATAGGCTTATGTGCACTTTTGAAAGGATTGGCAAAAGAAGTAGAATTAGGAGAAGATGGAGAAGATGGAGTTGAAGGAGTTTTTGGAGGCTCATCATCACCTTCTTCTCTTTTCCCTTTTTCCTTCCAATCTTCATCATCATCACACTTTTCTCGCTCTAACGATCCTCTTTTTTATGCTTCTTTCATTCTTGCTTTTCTTGATAGAGCTCTTCCACCATATCCTTCATGTCGAGAAAGGCTCTTTGAAATTTTTTCTCATCGAGCTCAAAATATTTTCTAGCTTCTATCTCTTTCATCTTTTATGGTGAAAAAGTTCTCCATTTATCAATCTCAGGATTAAACTCCACAAGTGTTCCTTCACCTTGTTAGCTCTTGGATCATGTTAACATCCACTTCTACAATCACAAGTCAAACAAAGCTCAAATACCAACTTGATTTGTTAGGATCTATGACCGTTGCTTAGTGAATGTTAATTTATGTAAATGAAATTTAATGTATTTAACTTAATTTCAAATTCTTATAAGAAAAAACATTAAAATGATTAAAACAATAGGAATATGAAAACATAGAAGAGAAGACTAAGACACAAATTGATAACAGAGTTCACCAAATGGCTACATCTTTGGGACCCACTCCAATGGAGTGAGCGATCCTTGATTATGTTTAAAAGGTTGTTTACAAGGCACTTCAATCTATTAAAAACCTCTTAAAAGTTTCCTCAATTGATAATGGAACTTAGAAAACCCCCCTCCTTCAAGTACAAAATAGCTTGGCTTAAAGCCTCTTGATGTACAAAGTTGAGCAATTTCATTCAAATGTTCTCAATTTCCCACCATTGTAACCTCAAGTCAACAATCCCCCCCTTTAAATACAATTTTACATCCTATATGAGGGTTAACAAACATATATTTCATATCTCCTAAACTAGGACTTGATCCCATTTAAAATCCTCTTAAAAAAAATCCTTTTAGATTGTTTGGCACCCCTTAATTTTTGGAACTTTGGGTTTCCTTTTAAATGTTGATAAGGATATATTTTTAATATCATTCTTAGGTTGGCATAATAGTTAGGAGATTTTCATTTTAATATTAGCATTATAGTTTATGAATGCTAATCTTAGTGGGGTTTAATATAAATGAATCGAGCCCTAAAATATTTTGTGATGTTATTCTTAAGCCTCTAAATTAGGCCAATATCTTTTTCACCCCTTTTATTTCACCGAAAAAGGCATGGCACAATGGTTGGGCGAGTGCTTTGGATAAGGGAGGTCGGGGATTCAAACCACTTGACCCACTTTATTAGGGATTTGTTTCTTGTTCTTTGTTTAAATAGAATTGACACCCTTTATATATACGAAGATTGTGGATGGCGTGGTGATGGGGAGAAATAGTAGGAAGGGGGAGCTCTCAAGTTCAAGACTCCTCCACAAATTTTGTACAACCACATCTGATCGAGCAACTGTAGGGGTACCACATGGAACCCAACCATTTGGCCACGTGGCATTTCTCACACCTTGACATGTGGAACTATTGACATTAGTTGTTGTGCTATCACCTACCATGCCAGCCATTCCTACCAATTGTACTTGCTAGCATCATCATTCGTATACCCTGGTAAACTTTTTCTCGCAAACTTTGACCAACCATAGCTTACATTTATGGACTTTGATTGATGTGATTCAAGCAATGTTGCAATCATGTCAACAAGCTCTTTGACGTGATGCCATTTTCTTAGACCTTTGGAACATGCTACTGTTAGCATTGTACCATCTAGTTAACCCACTTGCATAAAATTTGACCAACCATAACTTTTGTGTACAATCTCTGATTGACACGATTCAACCAAGGTTGGGATCATACTATTGAGCTCTTTGACATGGTGCCAATTCTCGGAGAATTTGGAATAGTTTAATTTTTGGTGAAAATATCCACCTGGATCACAAAACCTCAAAATTCTTATACAAGTGAACTTTTTGGTTTAATTTACAAGTTTTAAAGTTACATCACATCCCCAAAACTTCAACAGGTTAATTCTATTAGACATTCTACCTAGTTTTCAAGTATACAAGGTGTAATTATATTCTAAAATTCTAACACACTTTTTATGTTCAAATTTTTTGGACCAACTTGTAAGGTTATAAAATTGCACTCAAACCCTAAAATCCTAACAATTGGTGGGAATTTATGGCTTGCATGTATTGGAGAGCTATAAAACCCCATGATCATTTAATTCTTCCAATTTATTATTTATTATTTGCATTTTCACATATAAACAGATGTCTCCCTCTTGTGTAAGTGTGATTAATCTCCCTACAACTGTTAGCATTCCAGATTAACAACTTGAAGATTTTTATTTATGCATGGTAGTTATATTTTCCTATGATTTCAAATTCTTCTTTTCCAAGTTACCTTAAAGGTATTTCTTTCTTCTCATATTGAACCTTTCAATTATAGGGTTAAATATTTTGAAATTCATATATTTTTCATTGCATGTACCAAATATCATTGTTAGGGTTTATCACATGAGTATTTTAATCAAGTCATGTCATTCAAAGCCCTAGTCCTAGCTTTAAGATGCCACTTATTTGAACTAGAAATCTACAAATCTCTACATTTAAATTCATTCATCAAACTTGACATTTCAATGTGATTAAGATTTTAAGACCACATTATAATTTTATAGAATTGTACTTATTCTAAGAAATTCTATTCTATTTTAAGTTATTGGGCCTTTATGCTCCATTCATAAAGTAAAAAAATGCAAAAATACTTCCAAACTATTAAGAGGATATATATCATTAGAATTGATATCCTAATTTGCACACCTATAATTTTGCATTGCTTCCCTAAAACCTTGATAAGCTGTTTCATGTTCAAATTTCTCGTTTGACTCGTACATGCACAAAATTGCAATCAAATTTGGAAGCCCCAACACACGTTACATTGTCAAATTTTTTTGTTTGACTTGCACATGTGCAATCTTGCAACCAAAACTTGAAACTTGCTAGGCCATTTTCTATCAAATTATTAGAATCAACTTGCACACATACAATCATGTTCCTAAATCCTAAAACATTGTTAATGTTGTAAAATAAATTAAAAAACCATAATTTTCAAAGGGAGAAATTTTTCCATATATTTTCACATATAGAAATTTGTACCTAAACCCTAAAATCCCATAAATATCACATAATATTCATTCAATTATTTTTATCAAATTTTCATTACCAAGATCAAGAATTTATGTACTAAAGGTGAAGTATGAGCTTAAAGGAGTGGTTTCTTTTTTTAAATATTGTTTCAAAACTCTCTACCAACCTAGAATTTGACCTAGGCTATGTAATCCTAGAAAAGTTCCACAAAATAATTGTAAATGTTAACAGAAAAATCCCATAGAAAGATACTTGGTAGAGAGTGCCTTGTTACAAGAATTTTCCTTTGCTATCTTGGTCCAATTAGTGGACTTGGTTATGATTATAAAATCATGAAAAAAGGGAGACTAGGAACTCCAAAATGATGCTATCAAAGATGTGTATCCATAAATAATTATGGACTCTTCTAAAAAAAATATGAACTTAATTTAGATCAATGTAAATGGGTATTATTAATAAGGATTGGTTCTAAGAAAAAAAATGTCACTAGAATGCCCAATTAATTACATTGGAGAGATTTTCATGAGGAGGTCAATAATATCATTATTTATTGATTAGAGTGATCAAGAAAGAAATTTAAAAGGACTTTCAAATTTGGATGTTCCAATACATTTCCAAGATTCTTAGGGGAAAGGAACACACTAACTAGAATACTTTGATTATTTCTTTCTAGCATGATCAACTAACCTATCCTATTGAATCCATAAAATTTGGAATGAATTCATACTTTATGTGTTCATTAGAAAGGAGAGGGTAATTTGCGTGGTTGAATGTAGAAGGAAATATGAACATTGGGAAAAATAAATTCTATTAATATTACCCCCAACTTTAAATTAATCAAAAACAATATATTTTAGGAGGGGCAATGATCTCTTCTTATTATTTTTGGTTAGGATATGTGAGAATGAAATAGGTATAATAATATCTACTAAAGTTGCTAAAGTGGTCCACAAATGGGAAATTTGGTTCATTTAATATGCTATTTTAACATACATTAGGGTTAGTCACTATATGGGTGCACCTTACAAGCTCTTGAAGTATGTTAGTGAAAAATTGGTGTCACTAAAATTGTGTAAATAATTAACAGCTATACATAAGTCCTTTGAAAAACACTCATCATACATCTATTACCTAATCTCCATTAGTACATACTTACCATATTTCCAAATCTATTGAAGTTGATATGTCTTAAGTATAATTGCAAAAAAATTGAATTAAGATAATCATTTGATCCCAAGGTATATATGGAATGGTTACTTGGACTATTCTTATATACATCAAACAAAATTGGATGATATCTATGTCAGTTGTGAGAATGATCATCAAATTAGGAAAATTAGCTATTCCTACCTTACCACTTATAAAATGAAGGTCTTCCAAATTTCATAAATACAAAAGGGAGCACTTGATGATGGTTAAGTTATAAAACCATCTTATAACTAGAAAAATATATTTAACAAACTAAATTCCAAAAATGGATTCCAATAGTAGGGAATTCAAATATCAAAATATTGAGAGTCATATAAAAGAGCTCAATATGGCAAGAGATGAAGATAAAGAAATTCAAGATAATATAGGGTGAATTGTCTAAGAGGAAGAAAGAGAAGGAGACAAACAAAAACAATAGGATATTGATATTGAAATAGTACTCGAGGAACCTCTTAAGAAAAAAAATACATAATATTTGGGGGAATATCCAAAAGAGGATACACAATATTTATGTAATGCCCCGCCATGCAACCCTAGGGGAAGTTGTAAACTACAAAACAAATGCACAATTTTTTTTTTTTGTCTAATTACAAATACATGTAAGATTAAAACACAAAGCCAACAATCCCCTAAGGTTACGAGACAAGATTAATTAAATCACACATTAAAACATGCATGAAGTGAAACATAACAACATTCACTTAAATAACTAAAGCACATTCATTCCATACACGAGATTTTCATTTAAGACCATGAGATCCTTCATGGTTACCAATAACAGAAGTTATGCAATTACAATTACATCACTCATTCCCAGAATGAGGTAAATCAATAACATGGTTGCTTATTACAATTTCCACCTTGATAACAATGAGGGGTAAAATAAAATACAAGAATAACTAACATAAAAGAACCAAGGTAGCAACTGGATCCCACGAGCTTTCCAACACAAAAGTCTCATCCACATAAGCAAACACCAAAAGAACAATGGAGTAAATGATCACATCACAAATACAAACATATTGTTGACTTAGGAGAAGTGTCATCACAATGTCGCATGGGATATCCTGGCAAGTCTTCCTAGGTCCCCGCCCCCATCTCGGGATATCCTGGTAACCTCTAACGACTCCTGACCCCACATGCAAACCAATGCAGAATCAGTTATCTTTCGAAGGGACAAGATAATGATCTTGCCATTCCAGGCCTTCTCGTCTCATCTCAAGTCTATACAAGCACTTGCGTCCATGAGCGAGGCAAAATTAATCTTTTTAAATGTTGGTACCACCTACACTAATCAATTGGTTTAAGTTTTCGCTGAATTAACCAACTTACATTGAGATCTCCTGGCACCACTCTGTGTGCCGGCCCTCAATGTAAGCCACTTCTCTAAGACAACACGTGGAACTACACCACAACCAAAGGGTACTCAAGTGCAACCTAGGGATAATGAATCCCTAACCACGACATAAAGTCAATGTAGCTCGTTCATGATAACCGGGTACAACACAGGACACAATTAAGCACTACCCAAGGCAAACAAGGTCGACCAACATGATAGAAACCCCAAAACACATAAAAGAAAATCCTATCTGGAAGACTTACATAGTACTGACTAGATTGCTCCACACCAAGAGGAAGCATTACAAGCAATATAAAGTATGCTACATTAGGATTTCGTAAATCCAATTCACTCAACGCATTAGTGCACTAATCAAATTAAATGAAATAAATTCTAGCACAATCATATGAGTGTGGTCTAACGCGTTGCGAATCTTTCCGTAATCTACACTTGATCATTTAATCATAATGCAAAATTTTCCATAATGATAATAAACACATATACATTGCAAAAATAACTTATAGTGGTGATATTCAAATATCATTATATTTATATAAAAAATATATATAATAATGCATATACTCAATGTATATGTTATTACACATATTTTATATATCTATAATTAATACTTAAATATTTACTTAAATATTTTGAATTTCAGAATTAAATCATAATACCTTTATTATTTAAAAATATAATAAAAATACATTTTAATATTTATATATTATATATATATATATTTTATAAGAAATTAATATATATATAATATATATATATTAAATATATTAATTATATATTTAAATAATAAATTATTTTAAAAACACAAAATACATTGGTGAACATATATATTTATATATATATTAAATATGATATATATATATAATATATTATATATATTATGTACATATATTATATTTAATATATAATATATAAAAAAAAAAGATTTAAAAAAAAAAAGCAGATAAGGCAAAAGAGGGTTTGGGCCTTGCCCTACCCTAACAGGGACACAACCACCATTATTGGGGGCTGCGACCTGTGAGGGCAGCGATGGCGTTGCCTTCACAGGCCACCATCCCCAGCCATGGGGGCTGCCAGGGGTTGAAACCCCTCCCCAAATTCCACGCACAACCACAAAAAATAGCCATTTCACCATTCGAAATGATATAATTTTTGACTGGTAAAAAAAAGATTCTGGGTAAAAACCAGAATACCAAAAAAAATCACGAATTCATTTTCTCATACAGTTTTAAAAAAAATGGATTCACTAAATATATATATATTTTTATATATCTGTATATATGTATTTATACAATTGGGTATACATATATATACACATATATATAAAATATATATCCATAGTTTCAATTCAAAGAACTAGATACAAAATTTCTTCATACCCAGATTGGGCAAATGCTCATTCTTAGATACAAAATAAATTTGAAAATAATGGATTTAATCAAACCATTTTGAAGATTTCCCTTTCTTTACCCAATTCAAAATGAAAGTTTCCACAACACAGAAATTTTACAAGATTTGCATTTGAAATAACCATGTTTGTTCAAATTTTTTCTGTTGCAAAGCTTGGTAACACAATTTTAATCTCTATGTTTTCACAATATCTTTTGAGAATTTTGATTCAAGTTTGAATGGAGTTTCTTGATGGGTTTTTCTTCTAATTCACTATTTTGAATTCTTTAACAATTTGAACAACTTCTAAATGATTTTCAAAATAAGAATTGCACAAAATTTAAACAATGAACCTTGTGTTTTCTCCAAGCTTGAAGTCTTTCAATGGAGGTTTTGCCTTTGCTTTGCAATTCAGCTTTACCAATCTTCAATCTTCCCTTCACTAATTTTTCAAAAATCTCATCCAAGCTTGCTCTCCAATTTTTCCAATTCTCCACCAAAATTCCCAATTAAATCCAAAAAAATGAAATGAATTACCTTATGCAATCCCTTCTCCAAATTTGTCAAACCCCTAATTTTGAACTCACCCACCAAAATTTATTGCTGAAGCCTAGATATTTTATTTTTGCAAATTAATAAAACAATTTCTATTTCCCATTGTAATTTGCATAATGTTAATTTGAAACAAAGATCTATTTGCAACCCAAATGCTAATTAAATTTTCTTTCTTCCACAAAATTGAATTTACCAATTTACATTTAAAAAAAAAATCATTTTTAATTTTATTTCAAAAAGGAATGCAAGGCATAATTCTATTTTTTTGATTTGATCTCAATATTTACTAATGCTAGCACAATTATTTTAATTTAATTTATCAATAAATAAATCTAATCCATGGTTAGATTATTTTATTGATTGAATTAAATTAACTAATTAATTAATAGTCACTCATTTATTTATTTTGACAATGCAATTAAATAAAACAAGCACCGATTTAAATTGCAAATTTAAATACAAGGGCAAGGGGAGAAGAGACCACAAAATAACTTATCCCAACTAACAACCCGACAACACACTATGGCTAGGGTGATGTCACGACACAGAAAACCTAGCTACTATCTCCCAATCGTTTTCTGTTGGACAAGGGACACGCTCAAACCTGTGGACCCAGGTGGAGTCAATGTCCTGTACTTGCATCCTGCACACAATACGAGTGTCGAAACATGCATATATATATATATATATATAAACACATCGTGAAGAGGAAATTGCTGAATCACAGGGCACTCACATTCGAGTGATGTGATCCCGTCCCCTTCAACACTAATATAATCAAAGCGTAAACATCAATAATTCACATACATGCTAATTTAATCCATAATATGAAATAATAATAACATCTGATTAAAGTGCCATCACATCAAATATAATATTTACATTGCTTAACAATTAGCGGTCAATAGTAATCAAGTTTATAACCAACGTGCTGACAAAGAAAAACATACATAACAAACATTGTTCGATCAAAATAACAAAATCGAGGGGTGTTACATCATCCCCCCTAGGGTCAGGCTTACTTCTGGAAGCCTGCAAACAAATAGGGATAAAGTTCCCTCATCCTAGCTGCATCTTCCCAAGTGGATGATGTGTCATCCCTAGGATCCCACTGGATTTTAACCTGATCAATATCTTGCCCTCGAAGAGCAAGCGTTCTGCACTCCACCATGGCCATGGGCTCCAAAGCCAGCTACCCGTCCTCTACCTACAAAGCATTCCAATGAAGGACATGAGAAATGTCTGGATGGTACGGCCAAAGAATTGATACATGAAATACGTCATGCACATGCGAGAGACTGGGCGGTAAAGCAAGACAGTAAGCAACAAGACCAATCTTCTCGAGAATCTCGAAGGGTCCAACAAAGCGAGGCACCAACTTAGAGCCTTTTCCATAACGGATTGGACTCTTTCGTGGACGCACACTCAAGAAGACTCTATCGCCTACGGAAAACTGACGATCCACTCTATGCGCATCCGCATACTTCTTCTACCTATCTTGCGCTACCACCAAGTGCTCTCTAATCCTATCCACCTGCTGCTCCATATCTTGCAACATTTCAGGACCCAAAGTTACTCTATTTTCTAGTCGATCCCAACTCAAGGGAGTGCGACATGGTCACCCATACAATGCCTGGAATGGAGCCATGCCGATAGAACTCTGAAAGCCATTATTATAGGAAAACTCTACCAAATAAAGATAGTCCTCCCATCGCGTCTGCTGGTCCATCACATACATACACAACATGTCCTTGAGGATCTGATTGACCCTCTCAGTCTGTCCATCTGTCTCTGGGTGGTAAGCTGAAATGAAGTTCAATTACGTTCCCATCGCATGCTGTAATGACGTCCATAGAGTTGAGGTGAACACTGGATCCCTGTCAGAGATAATCCGATGCGGAATAACATGTAACCTCACTATATCCTCCATGAACACTCTAGCTATGGATGATGCAGTATAGGAAGAGCGCATAGGTGAGAAGTGTGCTACCTTCGTCAACCTATCCACTGTCACCATAATTGCATCATGCCGTCTCGAAGAGTTGGGTAAACCAACAATGAAATCCAATGAGATTATATCCCATTTCCACTTTGGTACTAAATGCGACTGCAAAAGCCTTGCTGGATGTTGATGTTCGGCCTTCACCCACTAACACTCAAGACAAATCGACACAAAATCTGCTATATCTCACTTCATCCTTGGCCAAAAATATAACTGACGCAAATCTGTATACATCTTCTTCACCCCTGGATGGGCTGAATAAGGCGCACGATGTGCTTTAGTCATGACCAAAGCGCGAAGCTCACATGATAGGGGAACATATATGCGTCCAGTGTGTCTCAATATCTCATCAGCATCGAGAGAGTATCCTGAATATCTACCCTCAAGGGGTCTTCCTGCCTCTATCACCGATCTAACATCCTGATACCAACTATTGGCTGGGAGGGCAAAAAGAATCTAACTCCGCAAATCAACAATAAGAGTCAACTCAGATATCTCATGCCTTTGCCTGCTGAGGGCATCTGCAACCACATTCTCCTTCCCCTGGATATACTTCACCTCAAAGTCATATTCACAGAGAAACTCCATCCAAAACCTTTGCCTAGCATTAAGGTTGGGCTGCGTGAAGATATACTGAAGGCTCCTATGATCACTATGCAGCTCAAACCTATGCCCAAGAAGAAAGTGCCTCCATCTTGTCAATGCATGAACCACTGCTACCAACTCAAGATCGTGGGTAGGATAGTCTAGCTCATGATCCTTGAGCTTCTGTGACTCATATGCAATGACACAACCCTTCGGCATCAATACTGCACCTAATCCCTCCAAGGACGCATCTGTACAAACTACAAAGTCCCCAATAGGATCCGATATCGCAAGTATAGGTGCACTGGTCAACTTCCCCTTAAGACACTAAAAGGCTGCCTCACACTTCTCAAACCACTCAAACCTCTTTCCTTTCCTCTGAAGGGAGGTGATAGGATTCCCTAGCCTCGAAAAGTCCTACACAAATCTCCTGTAATAACCCGCTAGCCCCATCAAGCTATGTATCTCGGCCACATTCGTGGGCACAGGCCAATCTAAGATCACTTGGATCTTTGCAGGATCCACTGAAATACCCTCCCCTGAGATCACATGACCAAGGTATTGGACCTCAGTCCTGAAGAATTCACAGTTTGACAAGTTAGCATATAGCTAATTATCTTGAAAGCACTGTAATACCTGTCGTAAATGCTCCTCATGTTCCTCCATTGTCCTAGAGTATACCAAAATATCATCTAGGAACACAAGGACAAACCTGTCTAGGTATGTATGAAATACCCCATTCATAAGACTCATGAACACTGAGGGTGCATTCATCAAACCAAATGGTACAACTGTGAACTTATAGTGACCATACCGCGTTCGGAACACGGTCTTATGAATATCAGATTCAAAAATTCGAAGCTGATGATATCCTAACTTAAGATCAATCTTCGAAAAGATGGTAGCACCCTTGATCTGATTGAATAGATCGTCAATCCTAGGAAGAGGATACCGATATCTGATGGTCACTTTGTTCAATTGTCGGTAATCAATGCATAACCAAAGTGAACCATCCTTGTTCACGAAGATGACAGGTGCTCCCCATGGAGAAACACTAGGGCGAATAAAACCCTTCTCTAGCAATTCCTCAAGCTGCAACCTAAGCTCTTTTAACTCCTGGGTAGTCATATGATAGGGAGCTCGTGAAATGGGCTCTGATCCAGGTACCAAGTCTATCTTAAGTCAATGTCCCTCTGAGGAGGCATCCCTGGAATCTCGTCTGGAAAGATATCAGAAAACTCCTGAAGGATGGGGTGACTATCAAGAGAAACCTTCTCTTCTCCACCTCCTAGATCCAAATCATCCACTATAACAATGAACAATTGACAACCCTGCCGCACACACCTTCTCAATTGCATAGCTGAGATGATCCTCAAGAAAATTGGCCTCTGGACCCCCACTACCTCTACCTCACTACCAGATGCCCCAATGCATCTAATCGACTTACGTCGACAATCAATGACTGCACTATGAGCCTCTAGCCAATCCATTCCTATGACAATGTCATAAGAACCCAATGGAATAACACGAAGGTCCAAGGTAGTCTGGAGAGGTCCAACCTCTAACCTACACTCTGGCACAAGGGAAAGGGATGCAACTTTTGCACCCGAAGCTAACTCTACCTGCCACCTATCGACCTGCTTTACCGCATCCAGTCTACATCACGCCACGACAGATGAAGAAACAAAGGAATCAGATGCTCCAGAATCAAATAGAAAAGAAACTGGGTTACCCCCCAACATACCATAAGCCTCAACGGCTGTACCCTGGTGCTCTACCTGGCGGTTGTCAACCGCTGCGAATACTCGATGCTCACAGCCTGCATCTCCTATAGTCGGCTCTAATGCCGCTGGACCTTGAGAATAACCTAATGCACCCTTATTGGGACACATCCTCGCTATGTGACCCTATTGGCCACATGCAAAACATCTCGTGCCTCTACCGAAGCCCCTGCCTACAGGTGGTGCACTAGACTGTTGCGCACTACCCTTGAAAGATGAATGAGAACTTTGCACTGGCTGCTCAAAGTTGAAGCGTCTCATGCACCTCCAACTCCTATCCCCCTGCCTCTGTTGGAAAACCTTTCGTTTCCCCTGGGAACCCTGCTGCTGTTGTTGACCACTCTGAGACGGACCCTGCTGAGCTCTAGAAGGTGCACCTCCCTAAGGCTAACCTCCTCGAGCACTAGTCCCAACTGCTGAACCACTGCCCACCTGCACTCCTACATGACCACCTAAGGCCATCGCCAGGTTCTCCTCAATGAGCCTGGCCTTGTCGATCACCACCTCCATGGTCCTGGGTTCAAAAACCCGCACTCCACCACTAATACAAGCATTTAAGCCCCTGAGAAAATGTTGTACCAACATACCCTCATCATCTCCTATGCTCGCATATTGTTTGAGCTCGTAGAAACAATGCTCATACATCTCTACTGACATGGTCATCTGTCGAAGGGTGTGGAACTCATCCCCTCGATGCTGCCTCCAATGCTCGGAAAGAAATCTAGCCCGAAACCGCTCTAGGAACAACTCCCAAGAAACAATACCAATGTCCAGATGGAGCTTCTACTCCTCTAATCTCCACCAAGTGGAGGAAAATCCCCTCAAGTGCATGATAGTGCACCTAGCTCGAGTGTTGCTCCCGTATGGATGCATAGCAAAACACCTAGTCAAGTCAATGAGCCATGTCTCTACCTCCAAACCACTGCCCGATCCATCGAAAATGGGTGGTCGTGCTCTAAGAAAGTCCCTCATATGGGCTGCTACCTCTGAATCAGACTGAACTGGTACCTTTCTCTCTCTAACCACCACTGGCTCTACCTCCTGCCTAGGCCCAAGGCGGGCAAGGGTCTCTTCTAACAACTGACGCAACTGAGCGTCCTTGATCATGGGTGGATCTAGATTCTGATTGCCATCTCCCTGAATATTCTGAGAAGCCTATTGCTCCTCATGGTCAGAAACAAGTGGAACATGTGGCAGTGGGTCTTGTTGTTCCCTAATGCGACCACCTAAACGGCCACATATACGACCCCCACCTCTTCCACGTCTGGGAGGCATAATCCTACATAGCCACAAAAAGGTATTAAGCACAACACACAATTAAAACCCACACAACTAAAAGCTTAATGGGCTCATCATAATCCCAGAGTACCCAATATTTAAACCTAGCTCTGATACCATGTGTAATGCCCCGCCACGCAACCCTAGGGGAAGTTGCAAACTACAAAACAAATGCATAATTTTTTTTTTTTGCTTAATTACAAATACACGTAAGATTACAACACAAAACCAACAATCCCCTAAGGTTACAAGACAAGATTAATTAAATCACAAATTAAAACAACATGCATGAAGTGAAACATAACAAAATTCACTTAAATAACTAAAGCACATTCATTCCATACATGAGATTTTCATTTAAGACCATGAGATCCTTCATGGTTACCAATAACAGAAGTTATGCAATTACAATTACATCACTCATTCCCAGAATGAGGTAAATCAATAACATGATTGCTTATTACAATTTCCACCTCGATAACAATGAGGGGTAAAATAAAATACAAGAATAACTAACATAAAAGAACCAAGGTAGCAACTGGATCCCACGAGTTTTCCAACATGAAAGTCTCGTCCACATAAGAAAATGCCAAAAGAACAACGGAGTAAGGTGTACGTTCCACCCAACCAAGTGATACCCGAAGGCTCACCCCCTGTGCTAGGAGATAGTAACAAGGGTTTCAGGTCAAGACCAACAACCTCTAAACATAGGCAACATGACTCAACTGAAAAAGGATACAAACATGACATCACATGACACAAAGGTTACAATGCTTCCAGATTTTAAGTAAATGATCACATCACAAATACAAACATATTGTTGACTTAGGAGAAGTGTCATCACAATGTCGCATGGGATATCCTGGCAAGTCTTCCTAGGTCCCCGCCCCCATCTCGGGATATCCTGGTAACCTCTAACGACTCCTGACCCCACATGCAAACCAATGCAGAATCAGTTATCTTTCGAAGGGACAAGATAATGATCTTGCCATTCCAGGCCTTCTCGTCTCATCTCAAGTCTATACAAGCACTTGCGTCCATGAGCGAGGCAAAATTAATCTTTTTAAATGTTGGTACCACCTACACTAATCAATTGGTTTAAGTTTTCACTGAATTAACCAACTTACATTGAGATCTCTTGGCACCACTTTGTGTGCCGGCCCTCAATGTAAGCCACTTCTCTAAGACAACACATGGAACTACACCACAACCAAAGGGTACTCAAGTGCAACCTAGGGATAATGAATCCCTAACCACGACATAAAGTCAATGTAGCCCGTTCATGATAACCGGGTACAACACAGGACACAATTAAGCACTACCCAAGGCAAACAAGGTCGACCGACATGACAACAACCCCAAAATATATAAAAGAAAATCCTATCTAGAAGACTTACATAGTACTGACTAGACTGCTCCACACCAAGAGGAAGCATTACAAGCAATATAAAGTATGCTACATTAGGATTTCGTAAATCCAATTCACTCAACGCATTAGTGCACTAATCAAATTAAATGAAATAAATTCTAGCACAATCACATGAGTGTGGTCTAACGCGTTGCGAATCTTTCCGTAATCTACACTTGATCATTTAATCATAATGCAAAATTTTCCATAATGATAATATACATATACATTGCAAAAATAACTTATAGTGGTGATATTCAAATATCACTATATTTATATAAAATATATATAATAATGCATATACTCGATGTATATGTTATTACACAATTTTTATATATCTATAATTAATACTTAAATATTTACTAATATTTTGAATTTTAGAATTAAATCATAATACCTTACTTTATTATTTAAAAATATAATAAAAATACATTTTAATATTTATATATTATATATATATTTTATAAGAAATTAATATATATATATAATATATATATATATTAAATATATTAATTATATATTTAAATAATAAATTATTTTAAAAACACAAAATACATTGGTGAACATATATATTAAATATGATATATATATAATATATTATATATATTATACATATATTATATTTAATATATAATATATAAAAAAAAAAGATTTAAAAACAAAAAGCGCATAAGGAAAAAGAGGGTTTGGGCCTCACCTTGCCCTAACAGGGATGCAACCACCATTGCTGGGGGCTGCAACCTGTGAGGGCAGCGACGACGCTGCCTTCACTGGCCACCGTCCCTAGGCATGGGGGCTGCCAGGGGTTGAAACCCCTCCCCAAATTCCACGCACAACCACAGAAAAGAGCCATTTCGCCATTCAAAATGATATAATTTTTGACTGGTAAAAAAAAGATTATGGGTAAAAACCAGAATACCAAAAAAAATCACGAATTCATTTTCTCATACAGTTTTAAAAAAAATAGATTCACTACATATATATATATATATTTATATTTATATATCTGTATATATGTATTTATACAATTGGGTATACATATATATACACATATATATATAAATTATATATCCATAGTTTCAATTCAAAGAACCAGATACAAAATTTCTTCATACCCAAATTGGGCAAATGCTCATTCTCATATACAAAATAAATTTGAAAATAATGGATTTAATCAAACCATTTTGAAGATTTCCCTTTCTTTCCCCAATTCAAAATGAAAGTTTCCACAACACACATAAATTTTACAAGATTTGCATTTGAAATAACCATGTTTGTTCAAATTTTTTCTGTTGCAAAGCTTGGTAACACAATTTTAATCTCTATGTTTTCACAATATCTTTTGAGAATTTTGATTCAAGTTTGAATGGAGTTTCTTGATGGGTTTTTCTCCTAATTCACTATTTTGAATTCTTTAACAATTTGAACAACTTCTAAATGATTTTCAAAATAAGAATTGCACAAAATTTAAACAATGAACCTTGTGTTTTCTCCAAGCTTGAAGTCTTTCAATGGAGGTTTTGCCCTTGCTTTGCAATTCAGCTTTACCAATCTTCAATCTTCCTTTCACTAATTTTTCAAAATCTCATCCAAGCTTGCTCTCCAATTTTTCCAATTCTCCACCAAAATTCCCAATTAAATCCAAAAAAATGAAATGAATTACCTTATGCAATCCCTTCTCCAAATTTGTCAAACCCCTAATTTTGAACTCACCCACCAAAATTTATTGCTGAAGCCTAGATATTTTATTTTTGCAAATTAATAAAACAATTTCTATTTCCCATTGTAATTTGCATAATGTTAATTTGAAACAAAGATCTATTTGCAACCCAAATGCTAATTAAATTTTCTTTCTTCCACAAAATTGAATTTACCAATTTACATTTAAAAAAAAAATCATTTTTAATTTTATTTCAAAAAGGAATGCAAGGCATAATTCTATTTTTTTGATTTGATCTCAATATTTACTAATGCTAGCACAATTATTTTAATTTAATTTATCAATAAATAAATCTAATCCATGGTTAGATTATTTGATTGATTGAATTAAATTAACTAATTAATTAATAGTCACTTGTTTATTTATTTTGACAATGCAATTAAATAAAACAAGCACCGATTTAAATTGCAAATTTAAATACAAGGGCAAGGGGAGAAGAGACCACAAAATAACCTATCCCAACTAACAACCCAACGACACACTATGGCTAGGGTGATGTCACGACACAGAAAACCTAGCTACTATCTCCCAATCATTTTCCGCTGGACAAGGGACACGCTCAGACCTGTGGACCCAGGTGGAGTCAATGTCTTGTACCTGCATCCTGCACACAATACGAGTGTCAAAACATGCATATATATATATATATATATATATATATATATATATATATATATATATATAAACACACCGTGAAGAGGAAATCGCGGAATCACAGGGCGCTCTCATGCGAGTGATGTGATCCCGTCCTCTTCACCAATACAATATCGCTAACTAACGCATCTAATCATCACTGATATAATCAAAGCATAAACATCAATAATTCACATACATGCTAATTTAATCCATAATATGAAATAATAATAACATCTGATTAAAGTGCCATCACATCAAATATAATATTTACATCGCTTAACAATTAGCGGTCAATAGTAATCAAGTTTATAACCAACGTGTTGACAAAGCAAAATATACATAACGAACATTGTTCGATCAAAAGAACAAAATGGAGGGGTGTTACAATTTATAAAGAAATTTAAAAACAAAATAAAATTTTTATGGCTAGGGATAATCCATCAAGGGAAAGGACCCTCTTAGATCCTTCTATTTTGTTCCTAGTTATCCTCTTGATACCAAAATTGAATAAAGAAATATGAATATCCCATCTTCTCCTTCTATTGAAAAATCTTGAGATATTTAAGGAACCCTCTCTATCATCCATAAAGTCTCCTAGAACATGTCCTCCTATGAATCCTCCACATTCACCTCCTTCCATTCCTTCTTCCTCCAAAGGTTCTTTCTCTATTAAAATTCTCTCACAAGTGTCAATTATAAAAATGTTTCTCCTAAAGCTTAACCTTCACTTTTCATAAGAAAAATGCCATTCCTTCTCTGAATAGGCCACCTAATCTATCTAGCTCCAAGTGGATTCCCATTCTATCTCCATAGAGTTCACCCACTCAAATTCCACAAAATTTTTCATAAATTTTAAAATCTTCTTCCCACCAAGGATTTTAAGAAGAAAAAAGAACTTAAAATGTTGAAACATAAGGAAAATATTCTACTAAAGACGTGCACCTATTTGGTTTGACTATATATTTAAAAAGTGGAAGAAAATAAAACACCAATGATTGAATATTTATCATAGCTTGCCTCGATGATAATAAAGACTCCTTCGTTAAAAAAAAAATCTAAGGTTATATCTCCCATCACCATAGATACTGAAGGAGTTATACATAGATATTATAAGTTCACTATGCAACAAGGTGGATTAAGAGATTTAGATCTTTGATTATTGGGTAATGAAGGTATCCTTAGGAAAGTGGATGACTGAATAAATTCAAGAAATAAATAATTCATCTATTTATCCCATGATCCAAGTTCAATGATAAAGATAAGGCAACAATGAAATAATTAAATGTGAAGGTTAGATAACTTATTTCTTATATTTAATACCTAGTATGTTCCATTGAGTCATCATTTGTTGCACCAAATCCATTATTTATTTAGGATACAAAGAAAGGAATCCTATTAGCAAGAGAATTGGGGCAATATTATTAGGAAAACTAGGGCATAGAATTTACTGAGATTCTTTCATTGGAATCTAAGGTTAAATAGAAGATTTTTTTTGTCGTGTGATTTTCTTGAAAGAGATAAAATCTATGAGATTGCTAGAGGAATGATTGACTATATAATTGGAGGGTTTGAGGAACAACTACTCTCGAGTTTCAAAATGGTTGGAATATATTCAAAATTTTAGTGAAGGATGGCATTTCGGATGGTAAGAAGTGTCACTTGCATAAGAAATACAAAGAACCATACATGGATAAAATGAACATTCTAAATGGCGCTAAAGATAATTTTAAGGCAAGTTATACAATGATATGAATTTTTTTTAGAGGTATGTATGTGTTAATTTTATGATGAAAAATTTAATTTTAATTTTACTAAGTCATAAATAAGCTATATGAAGATGTGGTAAAATGCGAATCTTTCAAATATCTTGGGTTCAAAAAAATTAATTGATTAATATTCTTGTGAAAAAAAAGATTGTTTGTGATGATTTTAAAAGGATGATCAAATATAAAAAAGGTACCTTAGAGATTAATGGATATCTTTATGAAGATTGATTCCAAATTTGTATAATTTAAAAGTGAGATTTAAATAATGTTTGAGTTGTGTTGGATGAATTTGGTTTGCATTTGTAGAATTGTTAAGAGCCTTAAAAAGATGAAAATGATGGACATCGAGAGCTATACAAGGGATAATTATGTCCATATACGTGCTGAATTTTGACTCAAATGTATTGTGAAATTATAATGTAAAAATACAAGTTATATGACTTACATTCCTTTGTAAATTTTTCTTATATGGTTTTGGGAGGAAAAAAATCATATTCCACCACCCATAAAACTTTGAATTAGAATATGCCTATTTTGCTAGGAATTGATGGAACCTGCAAAATTTTCTTATGTTCCATATGAAAATCTTGCTATTGGGTTGGTATTTGAAGGCTTAGGGTTTTGTGTGTCATCACTGTTGTAGGGTTTTGTGAACCCTTAATTATCCCTCAATTTTTTGTTTATGCCAAGGTTCTAATTTTCTGTTGACCTTCTGTTTCCTATTTCCGGTCACATTAAAACATCTTATGTCATTGATGATTGTGGAGTAACCGGTCCCTCATGCCTAAGTTTGAGTTTCTTATTTTTTATAAGGTTGAATCAAATGCCTTTTTGGCTTTTACATTCTTTGCATTTCATGACTTCAAAACTTTTGAGCCCCTTTTCTTGCATCATCCTATATGGTCCCCTTTATTAGAACAAATTGTGAGCACGTGCTTAAAAGTTTTCACTTAAGTCCCATTAGCCATCTCTCTTTGTTGATCATCACATATAGTTTTTGAAAGGCATGTTTAAATTGGTGATAAGCGATGAGTGGTATTTCTTTGGTTTCACTCATCGTGGATAACTTTGAGAGCTCTTGAAATGAATCAGTGATGGGCGATGCTCTTGCTTCTCCCTATGTCATTGAATTTTTGCTTACCACTAATAGATTTTGAGCCTTGAATATTTAATTAGTGATTAGCGATGACCTTTAGGCCTTTTTGTTCTTCTCTTCATTGTTCACCGCGGATCGTTGTGTGATTGTAATTTTTGAAATAGCGATGAGCAATATGAAGTATCTCCTGTGCTTCACGTATTGCAAATGGGTTTTGAATGTTAAGTTTCAAAATAGTGATACGCGATGCAAGCGTTCTATGTAATCGCTGGGATCTCTCATCACTAATTGCTTCAAAATTTATGAGGAGAATTAGTGATAAGTGATAGCCTTAGTGATTTTTTATTTTCTCCCATCACTCATCGGGGATTGTTCCAAAACTTAAGTTTCAAAATAGAAATGAGCAAGGGAGTCATCTGCTCAACTTTCTTTTGTTGATTTGAATTGATCTTATGAGCTATGTCTTTTGTATCATTGAATTTTATGTAGGTGCACGTGTCTTGATCTTGCTTCATCACTTTATCTCCCATCATAGATGTGATCCAGAGTTCAAAGTTAAATCAGCGATGCATGATGGGAAAATGAACGTGATTGAGGATTACCATAATTTCAAGGGCTAACATTTCATCACGCAGATGCTTGCGTCACTAATAGAACTAGTGAAGGATTAAATGTGTCAGCAATAAGTGATGAATACTGAATGAAAAGGAAATGTGGTAGTATCTCGAGGACATCATATAAATCAAAGAAGAAAGAAGAAAGGAAAATTGAGAACCATTGATATGGTTTTCAATCAGAGAGATCAATGACCAAGGTTTGAATGTGAACAACTAGATGTCAGTTCACTCACATGAACTTACTATCAAACATTAATGGTGGTATGTCCATCTCTCGGCCATAAAGAAGGTAGATACCTAGTTTCTCACACATTTGGAATTTCTTGGAGGCAGAGAGGAATACCAAAAGATGAAGAAATTATGCAGAAATCTCCAACGAAATATTTCAGCAACAATTATATCAATCGTTCACCTGGGTAAGAAAATTATGTATCTCCTCCTATCTGAAATATTAAATTGCAGTATTCTGGAAGGGTGATAGGGAATTGGGGAGATAATTTGCTTGTGGTTGTTTCCATTTGAATATTTTCAATTTGGGTGATATGTGTTGGGTAAAGTTTGGAAATATTTTTGTTTTGTAAGTGGTTCCTTGAGTTTTTGTACCTAGGTAGGTATTTTTGATTACCAAAAAATTGTAAACCCTAGTTCTATTGCATTGCAAATATGAGTGAACCAGAGCCCAGTGAATCTAGTATTAGACTAGAGAGGAATACAAAACAAAAAATGGTTAAAAGGCTTGTAACTCAGGATGTTTCATCTGAGGTTAAGCTAGAACCACTTGCAGTATCTAACCCTACACTAAGTACTCTTGCGATGTCTACTAGGTCTAGAAGTGCAAAGAAGGAAAAAGAAAGGTTTATGCAGGAGGCCTCTGGAGATGTAAAGGAAGGAGGTTCATGAATTGGAAAGAGATCTACAGGACAAGTCATCATGACTACCAAGTTAATTGATAGTGCTGGTGAATTTGGTGAATTGGCCCAACCTCAGAGCAGGTGGTAACTATTCCTGTATGCTTTGAACATGCAATATTATAGCAAATTGACATGTTACTTATGGGGGATAAACCTTGGGAAGCTAGTGGTGCCAAATGTAATTGTGGAGGTGGATGTGATGATGGAGTTGGCCAAGCACTATCATCCCACTGACAAAACAATCAGGAGTGAAAATGGTGATGTGATCCTTGAAGTGACAAGGGACAAGATTATGGAGCTATTTGGGTTGAATCCCAATTATGCTATGAAAATTAAGCATGGAGAGTTATATGGTGAATATGAGTATAACAAATTTTCATATAGAAATAGAATACTTGTTCAAAATAGAAAGAGTAAGGAGATATTTCTCCCTAAGGATGTTGAGCCTTTTGAATGTGAAGAGTTTTTGAATTATTTCAAGAACACCTACTATTGCCTAAATTAGGTGTTGGGTCAAAGTTTTGAGATCAGGTAGCCCTTGACTTGTTGGTGATGGCAACAAATATATAGGCTCATAATCAGAATGCTGGTTTTGATTATGCCACCCATGTTGTTGAACAAATGCATGAGGATTTCATCAAATTGAAGAAAGAGGTTCTCCCTTTGCATTTCCCTCATTAATAATTGCTAATGCATATGCTCCTATTTGAGGGTGATTATGGCCGGAAAAGGAAGTTGAAATTGAGACTAAGGAACAAGGAGAATACTATTTTTCCAATACAAATATGGACACACATTTGGGATCAAGATTGTCCCAATTCCAATTATTTAATGTTTGCTAATGTTATAAGATTTGGTATCCTAGAGGTGTTCGGTGTAGTGCCTATTCATAGGCTTTCTCCAACAATAAGAAGCATCATGCGCCCAAAAGATATACTAGGATCCAAAGCAACAAATAATTGGGTAGATTGGTTTCTCCATTCATAATATACTCTAATAAGATCTTATAGGTCTAAGGTGGCACCACACTATTTGCTCCTATAGGTCTCTGACAAATTGGATTTTATGGAACTCATGTGGCAGATTGATTTTATGGATTATTAAATGTTTAGAAAGCTCATGAAGGGTACATTGGTGAATCCCCAATGCACTTTTTCTTACTATAACATTACTTCCCCTGAAGGGTATGAAAATTTTGGGATCATGGTGAATAATCTTAGGTTTCCTTTTAATGAGGTTAGGATTTTTGACCCAGAAAGGTTTGTGTATGGAAAGAGAAGGGATAAAAACTTATTAATAATACATCATCAGTTCTTATACACAGATGATGTATTAAGAAACTTGATGAGTGATGAGGCTGTCATATCTACAAAGAAGGAATGGAAATCCATAATGGACATTGAAGAGAGTATCATGAAAAGGAATACCTTTTATGTGAGTCATTATGATGTAATTGCAAACCCATTTGAAACAACTTTCACAAAGCTAAGGGATGATCAAAATGGTGATTTCAAGGTAAAGGTAAAAGAGGTTGTTGATAAAGCACATGCTCTCCTTGAACAACAAAATCAGGCTATGGATATCTGAGAGTGGCCTATAGATGTCCAAGAATTTAGGGAGGAACAAATGGAAGAACATCTGCCAGGAGATGAGGAGGTAGAGAGGAAATTGTTGTCAGAAACCAAGATCAGATTTGCAAACTAGAATATCCTTCCACATAAGAAAAAAACAAAAAAAGAAGAGATATTGCAGAAAGATGTGCAACATAATATTATTCAGGAATTCAATAATTACAAGATATGATTTGCTTTATAAAAGAAAAGATGTATAACCCTACTCTTATCTTGAGCAACAAGATATCTCAATAAGATAAAGATGAAAACCTATAACTTAGGGATTAAATAAAGCCTAAGTAAACTTATGCAAAGTGTAATTAATATTTAATTACACCAACACCCCCCCATTAGTGAAACTTAGGGAGACTAACAAAGCATGCACCTAAAACTAAGATGAATGCAAGAAAGCATGAATGGGTCTCGACAACAAGGCCTGATCAGGTACCCAAGTACAAATGCAATAATGAGGTAGAGAAAGAAAACCCAGTGGGACAAAACCCCCCTACAATGAGATGACTACTACAAAGAAGCATTGGAAGAACACTTTGGAGTGACACTGGAATTGCAATCCAACAAGAAAGGAAAGATACTTCTATCTACAAGTAAAACCAAAAATAGAATCATAATAATGTGATAGTAGACCCGATGCCACAAAACACTGGAAAACTCACAAACTGGAACAACCCTAGAATTTGTGAAGCAACAGTAGATGAAATGATGATAGAATATGGAAGTCGTGTATCTCGATGCCAATACCAAACTATGACTGAAACTCTTCCATGGGAAGGAGTACCAAAAAAAGACTCTGGAACATTAACCATAAAAACATGGCCCTCAAACTGAGAAAGATCTGAACCAATGTGGATCAAGAAACATAATCTCTCAACTAAAGTGTGAATCGATGAATCCAAGATGTGTCAAGCAATAGAAAAAATGTGGCCAAAAGAAACGAGGAAACCAGATAACCTATACGAGTTTCCAAAAAATCAAGATGGATATGGAGATCAAAGTGAAAACTACACTCTAATCAGATTGTTATGCAAGAAACCCCCCTGATGGAACTTTATCTCAGTTCATTTATTACAATAACCCAATGATTGTAAAAGGAGAGAATGCTAACATGCATAAATAGAAAATAAGATGATTTGGTATTGAAATGAAGTACAAATATTCAAGTTTCACCTTTCCATGCCAAAACATCCAAGTAATCTCCAAAACACCCATCGGGACAAATTTGGAATAAAGATAAACTTGGGATAGATACAGAAAAAAATGCATTGACAGAAAATAGAGCTCCTCAATACCTTTCCAACGTCGCAAAGAAGACGGAAATCAGAGATCATGGAAAAAAGTTATGAGCTCAGAAGCCCAAAATGAACATCTGACTTAAAACAGAAAAAAAAAGAAATTAAACAAAAAAATACTGAAAAATAAACTACACCACAGGAAAGTGCTCGGAACCAGCTTTCCGGTGATATCTCATTTTCCCAATTTCGATACCATATGCCCAAGTTATGACCAAAAGAAAAAAATTGCTCCTTTATGGCAAATCAGGGCTAGGATGGGCAAAGAGGGCCGTATGACCGATGACATCATGTTGACGTCAGCACTTCATGGGAAAAAAATTAACGGCCATCTAGCCGTTGGGGCAAAAAAATGCCCCTCCTGTCAGAAAAAAATTGCGGTGGCCGGTATATTCTATAAATTTTCAGAATATTTTAGAAGTTTTCGGGGGCTAAAAGTGTGCCCTTGGTCTACCATAGGACCCTAGCTGGGGGTTCGGACTGGCTGGGGCCTGGATTGCAGCTCCCAGATCTCCATATGGCCGCGGGGTCTATATTTTAAGCCCACGAGGGCTGAGTTCAAGCCGAGTGCCGGCGGAGGAGGTGAGCAGCGGTGGTGGGTTGGCAGCTACCCAGTGGCCGCCCGACGACGCGTCCTTTTATACTGTGAGCACCGACACAGTTTTCAAAATTGGTGTTTTTTTTTTTAAAAATTTGTGCCTCGTAACACGTGTTAGGGAGGCCGTATGACCCCCAAGCAAATTTTTTTTGCCTCCCAAACCAACTGCTCAGAAATACATGAAATGAAGGGTGTTCTTAGGTTTTTTGGCCGCTGCGAATGCAATGGTGAGCTCCGTTTTTTCCCAAACTACTCCGAAAAATCGGCTACCTCCAGAACTTGCAAAAAAAATCCCAGCCTGAAACCCTCACATATCTGGCAAATGATGGCCAAAATCTGCAAAATAAAAGCCAATCCTGACTTTTTCCAGTGCTCTAAATCCAATGGTGAAGCCTAATTTGATCCAAAATGCCTCATAGATTAACTCAAGGCATGATACCCTCGAGGAATCCCTAACAAACCTTGCAATGATTTTCTCAAAAATCGAAGAAGAGGCTGCAAATCAAGGCTCTGATACCATGTTAGAAACCAAGATCATATTTGCAAACCAGAATATCCTTCCACATAAGAGAAAAACAGAAAAAGTAGAGATATTGCAAAAAGATGTGCAACATAATATTATTCAAGAATTTAATAATTACAAGATATGATTTGCTTTATAAAAGCAAAGATGCATAACCCTAATCTTATCTTGAGCAACAAGATAATTCAATAAGATAAAGATGAAAACCTATAACTTAGGAATTAAATAAAGCCTAAGTAAACTTATGCAAAGTGTAATTAATAATTAATTACACCAACAATTGCCTCCCCCTAATATTGAAGAAACCCTTGGTTCCAAAGTCCCCTTGATAGATTTGTCAAATGACAATATGATAAAGAAAATGATGATGATCCTAGGGTCAAGGATTGTGATGAATTTCTTGCGGATGATAAGTTTTTGCAATCCAAGGAATTTCAGGAATTTATGGTTTAGCAAAGGAGTAAAGAGATAAAAGAAAGGCTTGGGGTGCTGGCAAGAAGTTGAGTCCACTTTTTGGCCAAAAAGTGGAAGTGTTTTTCCTGATTTTCAGAATTTGACACCTTTGACCTTAAAATTTGAAGCACTTAGAGATGAAATCTTCAAAAAATTCACTAATCATAAAATGTAGTGCTCGGAGTCTAGTTTCTAAATATGTAATTTATTTCAATACCCAAATTGTACAAATTGAGTTTCAATAGGCGTTTCTAAAAACCACTGTTTAAAAGTCACTTTTTTTTACCATACCATGCACGTGTACAACATCCATATTTTGACTTAAATTATTGTATTTTTCTAAATCCTTTTTGGAAAAGCTTTGTGACTCACTAAAGCTTGTTCTCGATATTTTTTGTAATTTTTTATTGAATATTTTTTTGGTTAAATTTTTACTAGGTATATTTGTCATTGTGAAAAATCATTGTGTACGACATGCATAAGATGACCTAAACTTATCATTTTTTAATTTTTCTATTTAAATTGAAAAGAATTATTTGAAGTTTTTTCTCGTGTAATTCGTTCGTCAAAATGTTATGTTGATCAAAAGTTATTAAATTAGTAAAAAACCCTGATATTTAAAGTTCATGGACCAGTTTTATTAGAAATTAATTGAAAAATAGAAAAAATAATCCAATTGTAAAAAAATTACATATTTGGAATTTGCATTGTCTCATCTAAATGGTTTTAATTTCATCAAAAAATTCTACAAAAAAAGTCATTAGCCATATTGCCAAAGTCGGTATTTTTCTCTAACATTGTTAGGACCTTCAACTTGCAGGTCAAACCAGGTTGAAGGCCTAGGTTCAGATTCCCAATGATTTTCCTGAACCAAAATCCAAGGCAGAAACCTGTCCAAAAAGCTAAAATTAATTCAAATTTTTGAAAACGGGATCCCATTTATTAAAAGCGGGATCTCGTTTATTAAAAGCGGGATCCCATTTTATAATCAAGATCATGTTCCTTAATATTTAATATTCAGATTGTTGGAAGGGAAATAGAATCCCGTTTCGTGAACAAGATCCCATTTCCCTTCCAATGGTCCCCACATTTAATATTAGGGAACAGGATCCCGATTATAAAACGGGATCCCAATTTTTATAAGCGAGATCCTATTTTATAAATAAGATCTCGTTTCTTTTATTTAAATTTACTGCCAAAAATTACTGTGAAGTCTGCAACTTCACATGTATGGCCGAGAGTAGTAAAATTGAGCTATTTTTCATGAGCTATTGTCTTTACAGGTGGTGAACTTGATTTTTGATTGATTTTTTCAAAGGAGGCATCATGTACACCATTTTTGAAGTGGAATTGTGTGGAGGAACAAAAGGTCTTCAACTTGCAATATAGATTGAATTTTTCAAAGTAGGCATGAAGAAAACAATTTTTAAAGTGGAATTGTGCTAGTTTTCTACTTGTTTTGAGGAACAAAAGAGGAAGAATTTTGTTCTAATAGGTCTTCAACTTCCAATTTGGATTGAATATTTTGAAGAATTTCACTATTGACATTTATTTGTGCTTGAGAATTTTATAATCATGGGAGATAAAGCTCGTAATAAGAGAAGGAAGAAATTGAATCCTCAAGAAGTTGAAGCAAAGAGAGAGAAGGAGAGACAAAGACAAAAAGAAAGAAGAATGGGAATTAAATCAATGAATGATGGTGGAGCATCCAATTCCACAACTATTGAAGATGAAAACATTGAGGATACCATAGTTGTAGATGAAGCTAATTTGCAAGGAGTCAATTTGGAGAAGAAGATGATATACAAACAAGTCCTACTATGTCTTCAAATCTCTCTTTGAATGCTATGGAGAATGTTTCAATATGCACAAATCCAGGTATGTCTTCAAATCCACATGTTAGCATAATGGTAAATTTGTATGTAGAAGTTTTACTAGATGCTAGACTTAATGATGTTGACATTGATGATATTTAGATAGATGAAAATTTTATAGAATTTGTTGAAAATGAAAAAGAAAAATCTTTTGTTGCAAATGAAAATGAGAATGATCCTTTTTTTTAAAATGAAAAACAAACCTATTTTTTTGATGAAAATGAAAATGAAAACCGTTTTGTTGATGAAAATGAAGATGAAAATGTAAATGAAAATGAAGATGAAGATGAAGATGAAGATGAAAATCTAGAAGGTGATGTTGAATTTAATGAAAATACTTTTAAAAAAAAAAAATTGGAAGTGGTGTTTTTGATAATCTTCCTGGTCAAATTTCTTGGAGGAAAATAAGAACACATGCGAATAGAATATACACCAAATTATTTTATCATAAAAAAATTGCATTTCAATGTCAACTAATGATGCAATTGATGAGAATGAAAAAATTGAGGAAAGTAATGAAAAGGTTAGGCTTGTATGTTAAACCAAAAAGAAAAAATATCAATCATTAAAACATGTTATGTCTATTGTTGCTAGTGCCATTCAATCTATTGGGAAAAATAGTCGATCTAAAGATAAAAATGCAGCAAGAAGAGCTATAATAACTCCTATAGTTAATAAAACAACTTTGAATAAAAGAATGGTAAGCAATATTAGTGAAGTTTTAAAAATACATCCTAAAACGTTGCTAAGAGTGACAAAAAAAGAGAGAAAGTATAGAAAATGATCCTATCAACCAATGTTGGAGTTTCAGTGGTCAACTACCAAGGTTTGATTTGAAATTGAATGTTGAAATTAAATCTTTGATCAAAAAATATTGGCATGATAATACCAGGGTTTCATCTAATATTAGAGATGTTTTAAAATTAAGGGTGGGGTCCAAAGTTTGTGATCCTCACCCAAAAAACCTATTAGATACAACAAAAACTAAATTTCATAGAAAATTTTGTAGTGATTCAGTGTTACTTGGTAATATTAAAATAAGTCAAAGGTCTTTTGAAAAATGTAAACCCTAGTATGTAAAAATTAATAAGCAATGAATATTTTGTTGCTATAACACGCATGTTCAATTTCATTATTTTTATGATGATTTTTAATATATATGTTGTACCTTGCATACTAACATGATTATATATGAGTGTGGTATTGATATGCCACCTAAAGCAATAAGAGAGTTTATTTCAGGTTTATTTTGTGAAAGATCTAATGATAAATTATTTTATTTAATTTCTTGTATTTCTGGACAATGCATTAACTGTGGAAATCTTTCATTTTTAAGAATTAGTATGCATGAAAGTGTTGATAATTATTTTGGACAATAATTAGTAGATGTTGAAAGATTTAAGAATGTTCACTATTCTTTAAAAGATGGAAAAATAGGAAAGTGTTGTGATTTAGTTACAAAAAAAGTTCATGTGCATGCATTCATGAGTGAATTTAAGAATAGAATTGTACCAAAATATGTCATGCACTCTGAACATGCTCGATGGCTTGATGGCCAATTTTGCGCATGTAGAAACACATTTCCAATTGGTACTATACTTTCAGTGGTTGATTTTGTGGAGAATTATACTCTCGCTCTGCAAGAGGAAATTCAATCACAGTATTATAATTCAGTGCAAGTAGCTATGTTTGTCCATATTGTTTATAGACATGAAGATGATAGCACTGAGGATGATAGAATTTTTTTGAGGGAGTATCATTTTTATTTGAATGACAATTGGTTACACTCGTCAGAGTTTGTTTAATACTGTTTCAGTATATTTTATAGAAATTTAAGAGAAAGAGGAATCCAGATGAAAGAACACCTCATATGGTTAGATAATTGTAGAGGGTAGTTCAAGAATGCTTGAATGTTCTATTGGTTAAGTAGGGTTCACAAGAAACTTAATTTCCAACATATATGGAGTTTTTTTGAAGCTGGGCATGGTAAAGGAGAACATGATGGAACTGGTGTGTGTGTCAAAATAATTCTTGCTAGAGAACAATTGAAATTCGAGGATTCAGTAAAATTTAAAGATGCATGTGGGATTGTGGATTGGTGTATTAGAAGATTATCTGCACCTAGTTCAAGTGAGTACTCTACAACTCATCGATTCTTTTGGTTGGTTGAAGAAGGGAACAATATACTTAGAGTTGATTGTGAGACAATTAGTGGGTCTACTAAATGACATTCATTTAGGAGTGCGAAAAAAAGCACATGGACTATTCAAACTAGGGAGCTTGCATGTTTTTTCTATTTTTGTATATCAAGAGATTGGGAAGCATGTGAAAATACAAAATGGGTTGAATAGTGGGAGCAAAGATCATTGACACCTACACAAGCACATGATCAATAGGAAAGAACTATTGAAGAAAATGATCAAGTGTTTGCATCTGAAGATTATGACCATGTTTCAGACCTTGTACAAGAAGGTAATTTTAATTCAATTTATTTCATTTTATTTCACTTTATTAAGTTATTTTGTAATACTAAATTATTTATATGGATATGTGCAAGTTATTAAAAAAAAAATTGTTTGTAGGACATGTGTATGCTGTTGTTGCATCCGAGGGGAATGAAAAGCAAACAAAATATTGGTTGGCTCATTGTGTGGAAACTAAACATAAGTTAATAGCACCTCAAGAAGATGATGACAACTTTCATTATCCAATAGGTACAGCGATCCCCTTAAGACATCCCCTTAAGCAAATTTTGATAACAAGTTTTTGATCCCCTTAAGAAATTTTTTAAAACAAGTCTTTGATCCCCTTAAGAAAATTTTGAGAACTTATTTGATGATGGTTTTCATGTTTTCCAATAGGATAGGTGGTGGTTTTTGGCACTTGGCTACGAAAATACCTAACAAGGAAGAATAGTCTACCTGCATTCAAAGACTATGAAATGCATAAAAGATTATACATTATTCACATTTGGTGGTGGCAACAAATATAAAAATAGAGCGGTATCATGGAAGACCTTAAAAAAAGTGCTATGGTAAATTTCTATGGAAGAGCATGAGGCAATCATAGATGCATTGCAAAAAAGAGAGGATGCAGATGGTACAATGGAATAAGTAAATACAGGTAAATATAGTTTTAGTTTTATTTTGTCCTTTTAAATACATCAAATACATGTTTCAATATTGGTCAAGTGTGTTATTAGTTGAAATTGATTTAAATTGTCCTTTTATAGATCCTTAAGGCATACTCACAAAAAGGATCTAGTCCATGCAAATTCAACCTAGACAACATGGAATACTTGGTAAAAATAGGTAATTATTAGTTAAATTATATTTAAATACATGTTTTGATTACATATTGATATTGCTTGTACATTAATAGTTAAAATTGATTTATTGTCCATTTTTGTATCCTTAAGCCATCATTTCATTGATCTCACACTTTAAAACTAAAAGGAGAGGATGCCTGGATTCAACCTACACACATGTGTGGAATACTTTTAAATGTAGGTACTTGAGTTGTGTACATATAGATAGTTTCATATAAATTAAAATATGTATGTTTTGATGATTTCATTGATATTGCTTGTACCTTTTTGATATTAGGTGGTGTGAAGACCTACTACATTCTAGGCACGAGTTTGAGATGTTCTTGAGATGGCATATCCAAATTTTGTAAACATTGTTTTGAGATGACATATATGTACATACACACTTACATAATTAAACATACTCTATGTAATTCTATGTATCAAAATCAATATTCTATATATTTTGTTTATTAAATGTGCATGTTTTCCTACTTTGAAAATTTATGTCTAATTGCATAATCACTAAATATCATGCATACATTATTGTTAAATCAATTATATCCTTAAGATGTATTATTACCCCTTAAGACCCCTTAAGACATCCCCTTTAGACATCCCATTAAGACCCCTTAAGACATCCCCTTAAGACGTTGTATTATGACACCTTAAGACATCCCCTTAAGAAATTCTATTATGACCCCTTAAGACATCCCCTTTAGACGTTGTATTATGACCCCTTAAGATGTTGTATTATTACCCCTTTAGACATCCCCTTAAGACATTGTATTATGACCCCTTGAGACATCCCCTTAAGACGTTGTGTTATGATGACTCACCCTAAAACTTATAATACTTGTTAATATCACTTCATATTCATACTCAATTATACTCTTCTTTAATCCCCTTAAGACGTTGTATTACGACCCCTTAAGACAACCTATAATTAGTGTTGGATGCTATTATTTGTTTTGATAGCTTATAGATTAGTATTTGATGCAATTATTTGTTTTTATAGCTTATAGATTAGTATTCGATGCCATTATTTGTTTTGACAGCTTATAAATTAGTATTGGATGCCATTATTTGTTTTGACAACTTATAAATTAGTATCAGATGTCATTATTTGTTTTGACAACTTATAAATTAGTGTTAGATGTTATTATTTATAGAATTTATTAATTCTTTTATTCTCTAATCTTCTATGGTATATTTTATTTCTCAAAATTTTATCCTTTTTGGTATATAAATGGATTGCTTTTGTTTGTAAATTATGATTTATTGACTAATTATTGATTGACATGAATTGAATAAGTTCATTGAGTAATTATCGCTAATTATTGAATGTACATATCATTTATATCATGTATGAGATCACTAAATTTCACATTAATGTCCTCTATTAATGTCTTGACTATGAACATAAAATGCATAAATTTACATGTGTAATCTAAAATTTCAAACAATAATAAAGTCCATAATTTATGTAACATATTAAGTGCATGAAACTAATATATTAAGTGCATGGAATAAAGTCCAAAGTACAACCGATGAACTAAAGTCCAACTAAGTACTTGAGCCATGCAATATAAAGTCCAACAAAGTACATGAGAAACCAAAAATATAGTCCATGAAATAAAAAAATATAACCCATAAAATCATGTTTCTAGGTCATGCAATGTCTCTATAATCAAGAGACCTCTTCACACCATGTAGACTATGTAGATGACCTGAAACATTCTATACAAGAGAAAGATGAAATCAGATGTAAGACAATGAAAAATTATTTAATGACAATTTAATTTATAATTCATCATAAAATTAAATTACTGTCATATCTACGTTTGGATGCTCTAGTGCACTTGAAGTAACCTCTAAATTCTCTAAATCAATCTGCATAAACAAGACAAAGAAAGTTGAAATTAGATGTACAAGTCTACAATTAGAAATGATTTAATTCAATTCAATTTATAATTTATCATATTTTAATTGTATCGTATTATGAGTTTGTGCACCCTCTTCTCTAGGACCTGTTTGTACATGCTCAACTACAAGACATGTCTCATGCTATAAAAGAAAAAGAATATGTAACAAATTTCATATTATGTATATATTCAATTTGAAATTTGAAATTAAAGCTATATTCAGAATATGTAATTTATAATTGACTTAAATATAATAAAAAAATTTAAATTACCATTTGATTTGGAGCCTGCTTTGCATGTCCTCCTGGTGGTGTAACTATGTTTGGGTCAGGGTTGAAAGTTGAACTAACAAAGTCCTACAAGATAGAAATGAAAGCATGTATACTTGAATTAGGTTTATATATATATATATATATATTTATATTTATATTTAAGTTTGCACATTTTGTGTAGTTTTTTTTAAACAACCTGAAAATCAGAGGCCTCATGAGTAGCCACAACATCAAATGTTTGTCTGATGCCCATTCTCATTGTGGTATCTACCTAGACATACATACATAGACAATTAACACTTATAATATTTACAAGTGTACATGCATGTATTTCATATATCTAGTGAATTCAAAATTCATAATTGTAACTATACTAATGTAAAATTTAAATAATTTACATTATGAATGTACCTGCCCCTGATCTATGATGCTTGATAATGGAGGAGTGCTCGACAATCCCTCAAGAGGAGTCAACATGGAAGTCGATTGACTTGCCTAAACCAACATAAATATTTCAAACATATATGTGATTCAATTATAAATTTAAAACTCAAGTTAAATTTATGATTTCATATATAATTTTAAAAATTAAAATCAAAATACCACATAAGGGTTTCCGAGTATGACTAGTGTTGATGTATGTACTCGTGGAACAAATTATTGCCCCATCGTTAGTGTCATCTATACACCAAATAGTTTGATTGTTAAAATTTATTGCAAAATTTTCTTTGATATATACATCCATAAAAATTCTTATAAAATGAACGTACATAGATTCATATTTATACCTGTGTCGCAGTGTCCTCAGGGTGATGGTCTACTATAAGAAACTCTACAAAAGAATTGATGCGACTAGATGAACCACGAAAATCTCCACGTCCACTTGAACTAGGTGTTTCCTGATTAGGTCCATAACATACTTGATGACAACTAGTACATATATGGGGGATGAGCCTTGACACTCTTAGAGTGGTACTTAGACCAGCTCCATAAAAAACTCCTCCATCATCATCATCTCTATGCTCCCCACCCACTATTGTAGAAGCATGCTGACCAAGGTCTATTGTGAGTGTACTAAGGGAGCCTAATGTTGAGACTAGAGCTTAATGATGTGCAACTATGGGAATGAGAGGACCAAGAGCAACAACAAGGGGTTGTGCATGCACAAGGCATTGGGGATCGACCCTTTCCCCTAACCTTTGTTGTGGCATGCCACCACCAACACCCTGAAATGATTTAAAATCAAAATAATTGGGCTTTTTCCCCATAACAAACTCTACATATGGTTTCTCAAAATATACAATGGGCGCTCCCAATTAGCATGTGTGGGACTATAAAATACCATATACCATCAATCCGAAAAATGTGCACTCATATGTGGATGTATGCACCATCTCATGGATATTATATATTTGTTGGGTGGAATGGATTGTTGAGTAACGGGGTCAGGAAAGTAGGGGGCTAGGTGGAATTTCATTATTTTAAGGTCTAATATTTGTTTGTAAGAGAGACCATCAACATAAAATTGTCTCATGTGTTCTCTATCTCGTCAATGCCTATCTAGATCAGAATCAATCATCTTGATGGCATCCACAACATTTTGCATCGTAGATGCAAAAAATCTCACATGTGGCAGGATTAATGCTTGACTCTGCATAGAATTGATTTGTAAGGATGCAACCTGATCATTTATACGTGCTTGCAAGCGAGCCTTGTCAGATGCGATAGGTACTAGATGTGGAATATTAGGTGGAGAGGGAGGTGGAGGTGGAGGGGGAGGTGGAAGGGGAGGGGGAGGTGGATGTGGCTGTGGATGTGGTGGTGGATTGATGATATCGTCAATGTTAAAATAATCCATGAAATGAGATATAAATGTGCACCTACAATAAATTATACAAAATTAACATACAAACTTAAAAAATGACAAGAAATAGCTAAATTTGACACTTGTACATGCAAATTTGATTAAATAGGATGTGCATAGATATATTAAGATCATATATTTAATTGAAATGGACATATATATATATATTGATTGAACTTGATCATGTGCATATAAAATTAAAAATTTAACATGTACATACATTTAAAATAAAAAGTATGATGCATAATTTGCATGCATACATCATTAAACTAAACTATGTACACACATACAAATTTCAAAATTTAAGAACAGTATGCAAGTTTTGGATACATGTGTACATACTAAACAATAAACTTGAAACATTCACAAAAAGCTCATTTTATGTCTAACACACACAAAAACACACACACACACACACACACACACACATATATATATATTGCAATTTTCCAACAGGAGAAATCATTATCTAGTAGATAGTCATAAAATATATACTATTATATATTGTTCATTATAAGTTCATAAATTCCAGCAAATTCATAAATTCATGTCACTAAAAAGATCCATCTAGAACCAAAATCATAAATTCACATCACTAAAAATATCCATCCAACCAAATTTATAAATTCATCACACAAAATATCCATTGTTTACCAAATTCATAAATTCATAACTATTTAAGATCATTGTCTTAATTTAGAAACTATTGTGGCTCTCTACTGCATCTCTTCATTTCTTTGTGTTTTCCTTTTCAGAATCATAAGTTCTCTCCTCTAGCCATTGTCAATGCTCATCTAAGATCCCATCCATAGCCCTGACAACATCAACAAGGGTTTTCATCCTAGATGCAAACATCCTCACAGGTGGTGTGACACATTCTTCATTTTGAATAATATTGATTTGATCTTGGTTGGTTGTAACATTAGCATTGATTCTTGCTTGCAAATGAGCACCATTGATTTCAGGTGGTGGAGGTGGGGGGTTACGAGGTAGAGTGGGGGGAGGTGGAGGTGAAGGTGGTGGAGATGGATGACATGGAGGTGGATTGCAAATAATATTGAATCGATCCATGTGATCTTTAAGATATGAGTGAACCTGCATTAGATTTGTAATTTCAAAATGTAAGATAAATGTTTAGGAAATACCTTTAAACCATTCAATATAAATTTCCTTTAATTGAATAAAAATGATAAAATATGTAAGCCTCATTTACATTGAAGGCATGCTACTTGAATGAAAATAAAATTAACTATTAATATAGGATAATTTATGAATTCTATAGGGTTTACAATTTAGAGTTTAGGATTTAGGTTTTAGGGTACTACGATGGATTAAGGGGATCTATGTAGTAAGGTCCTAGTACAAAACCTAAATTGCTTTTAAGTGAATAAAATTTGGTGAAGAACTTATTTGATCCCCTTAAGAAATTGATTTATGATTTAGGGTTACATAATGGCTTAAGGGGATCTATGTCTAGTGAGGTCCTAGGAGAAAATGACATGGCTCAAGTGAATAAAATTTAGTGAAGTTTCCCAAGGCAACCAAATTTCATTAATATCCTGAGAAAAAAATGATGGCTTTAGGGTTTAGAGTTTAGAGTTTAGGGTTTAGGGTTTAGGGTTTAGGGTTTAGGGTTTAGGGTAATAGGATAGCTTAAGGGGATCTATGCAGTAAGATCCTACAACGAAATTACATGGCTTAAGGGAATGAAATTTGGTGGAGTTTCCTAAGGCAACCAAATTTCATTTTAAGGTCATAGGACCAAATGAATGCTTTAGTGTTCAGGTTTTAAATTTTAGAGTTCAAGGTTTAGGGTTTACAAAACTTAGGGTGAAGTTTTGGTGCCCCTTGGAATATAATGAACTTACAAGTTAGTGAAGAACATTTTCTTCTGGAATAGTTGATTGAGATAGCTCTTGTTTCAACTAACCAACCTAGATCATGAAATATCATTCATTTTATAATCTTGCACGATCTTATTATTGTTAAATTTGGTTGTCTTGGGAAACTTCACCAAATTTTGAAAACTTCTTTGATCCCCTTAAGAAATGTCATATTGGGCCCCTTAAGAAATCAATTTGTGATTTAGGGTGACATGTGGCTTAAGGGGATCTATGTCTGGTGAGGTCCTAGGAGAAAATGACATGGCTCAAGTGAATAAAATTTGGTGAAGTTTCCCAAGGAAACCAAATTTAATTAAGATCCTAAGAAAAAATTATGGCTTTAGGGTTTAGTGTTTAGAGTTTAGAGTTTAGGGTTTAGGGTTTAGGGTAATATGATAACTTAAGGGAATCTATGTAGTAAGATCCTACGAAAAAATTACATGACTTAAGGGAATGAAATTTGGTGTAGCTGCCTAAGGCAACCAAAATTCATTTTAAGGTCCTAGGACCAAATGAATGCTTTAGTGTTTAGGGTTTAAATTTTAGAGTTCATGGTTTAGGGTTTACAAAACTTAAGGTGAAGTTTTGGTACCCCTTGGAATATAATGAACTTGCAAGTTAGTGAAGAAAATTTTCTTGTGGAATAGTTGATTGAGATAGCTCTTGTTTCAATTGACCAACCTAGATCATGTAATATCATTCATTTTATAATATTGCACAATCTTATTATTGTTAAATTTGGTTGCCTTGGGAAACTTCACCAAAATTTGAGAACTTCTTTGATCCCCTTAAGAAATGTCATATTGGGACCCCTTAAGAATTTGATTTATGATTTAGGGTGATAGGATGACTTAAGGGGATCTAGATGTCTAGTGAGGTCCAAATTTAGTCATAGTGTGACCTCATTGGTTCATAGCTCTGGGTCAAAAGTGTTTACCCCTCTAATAAAAAAATTTATCATGTTAAAAATGAATCAATCTATACATATCACAAAAATAATATACATGTATCAAAACAAGTAAAAATTTCCTCCTACATTAGGGGATATCAAAATAAATATAAAATATTTTAATAATTACACTTGTAATCACTTGTTAATAAATTATATCATACATAATTTTAATCACATAATAAAGGAATAAATATACATATTTAGAAGATACAAAAATAAAAAGAGGCTACTCACATGGATCTTGATCCCTCTAGGAAGTACCTAGATTGGTGTATTTCATGTAGGACTCTATGTAGGTGTTGGGACCTTCACCTCTCTCCTTGTATATTTTCAACAATCCCACTCACTCCCTCTATAGAATTATTTCCTTTGTTATTAGAGTTCTTTTAATCTTCTAAATTTACCTCTTATTTATAGGAGCATAATATGAATCCTCCTCCTCTCTCTATTGTAATAATAGCCTAGTTCCTCCAACCGATCATCATGTACCTCCTCCCTTTCCCATGTAATAGGTACCTTAGGTGTTAAATGGTTCCATCTTTGTCTCCTTATTGATGTATCTCTATCCTTCCACATAAATCTATATAGTATCAAAATATAGGTAATTTTATGGTTATCATCTCCCTTAATTGCTAAAGAACCCATTATGCTTGAGGATGGGTGGATTATTATCTAGGATCACATCTTAAAAATACTATAGAGGTCATGGTATGTGTTTCTTAATACATATATTCTCATTAAAACCTCTTTCCATGTATTATAAACTCTCCTATTTAATAGACACCTTACTATTTAAATTTCATACGATATATACCCAAGTGTTTCCAATTGGAATTGCTATAATTATACTTTTATGGTATTCTAGATATTCATAATAGTTTTCATAAATCTGAAAATAGACCCATTCTTGACATTGAACCTACATAATTTTAGGTATCTCCAATGAAGTTTCCCATATCACTCTCACTCACACTCTCCTATCTTGTGGATATAATAGAATAAAGTTTTCTTCCAATGATTTAGATCCCTATTGATCATGTCTAAGTGTGATAGAGAGTGATCATCCACTCTTCATAAACTTGCAGAAACCAAAAGGTTTTATATTATGCGTTCAAATAAGTGAAAACATTACAAAAATCTCTGTTGGATGGTGACAACAAAGGGTTTTTTAAGGCAACCATATTTCATTTTAAGGTCCTAAGACAAAATTCAAATGCTTTAGTGTTGAGGGTTTAGATTTTACAATTCAGGGTTTAGGGTTTAGCGAACTTAGGGTGAAGTTTGGGTGGCCCTTGGAATAATTTGGACTTGCAAGTTAGCTCCAATTGGAAATTGATTGTATGTGTTTGGATTTACAAATTTTCTAACTAAATTTGCAAACAAATGTATTGATAAAATTTATGAATTGTAACTATTCTTTAACATATTGTTTTCTAATCTAATTATAATTTAACATTGAAACTAAAGTTTAACATATCATTTTCTCCATACAATGCAAATAAAATTTAAAACATTTAAGCAATACAAATGAATTTTCTTGAGCTTGAAATTACCTAGTTTTCAAAATCAAAATGATTTGTTCGATTTCAATTTAGGGTTTTAGCAATTTTTTTTTGTTCCAATTCAATTTAGGGTTTCAATTTCTAAGCAATTAGGGTTTTTAATGTAATTTTTTCATTTCATTTCAAACTAGGATTTTCAAATTCATTTTTTTTCATTTGATTTGAATTCAGGGATTCAAAAAGCTTGATTAGGGTTTCTAAATGCAATTTTTTTATTTCATTTCAATTTCTAGGGTTTTCAAATGCAATTTTTTTTGTTTCGTTTCAATTATGGTTTTCAAATTCATTTTTTTTTGGTTTGATCGAACAATTTAGGTTTCAAAAGCTAAATTTTGTTTCTAAAACACAATTCAAGGTTCATTTTTTCATTTCTATTTAGAAATCTTTAGGTTTCATTGCATTTTTTGATCTATTTCTACAATTACTCATTTGTACTATAATGAGAAATAAAATTCTTAAAATGTCAAATAAATTTAAAAAACATGCTAAAATCAATTATTCTATTCATAATTTCAATAAAAAATGCAAAAAATGCAAAAATAATGGGGGTGGGTGGGTACTTGGAGCTATTTGTGGAGTTGCTATTGCCTGAACTCAGGATCCCGTTTGCTACAAAATGCAATTTGTTGATTTTAATAAAAAATAAATACCATTATAAAATAGGATCCCAATTTTTACAAAATGGGATCCCGTTTTGTACAAATCGGGATTATGTTCCTTGTCCGTCAGTTTGGGACCCTTTAACAAATGGGATCTCAATTTTTAAAAAGAGGGATCATGTTTTGCATTTAGGCTCAAGATCCTGAAGCTAAATGGGATCCCAATTTTTAAAAATTGGGATCTCGTTTTTGCAATGCCGATTTCATTTTTTTGGCTAAGGAAAAAACTTCCAAGTTTCATGGACTCAACTTTGTGCACTTACCCATTGAACTAGCAAGGGATAGTGTTGAACCTTCTGAACAAGAAGAAGTTGAGAAAGTAGAGGAAGAAAAGATCATTGATGAGACTGCAACTATTACTCTTGCTGAGGCTAGGAAAACTATCATAGATAGTGGAATCATGTCGTTACTAGGATGCACTATCACCTCAACTATAGTATATGATGCAGTAAGAAGAGATCCCCAAACTTCAATAGCTGAGGAGCAGTTTGAGGATAAGGTGTTTGGATCCGAATATAGTCCAAAGTTGCATACTCTTGCAATTTGGTCTATGGAACCTAATACTGGAAAGCATGAGGTTTCTAGACCTATTGAAGAGGTTATAGGTTCCTTGGTGGTGAAGAGCTCCACATATAAAATGCCTATCCAAGCAGCTAAGTTAACTGATCATGCTATAATGCTCAATTGTGACACCGCATAGATTTATTAGAAAAAGTATGATTCTTTATTGAAAGAATATAATAAGGACTTGGATGAAATAAACAATATGAAAGCCATTGTTTAGGCTAGTTAGTCAGTAAAGGCACTATCCTTGCCATCTTCTTCTTCTTCAGATTTGTCTACACACAACAGGGAAACCTTGGCCTTGAGAATTAAGGATTTGAATGATCAACTAAGTACAAAAAAGGAAAATGTCAAAAAGGATAAGTTTGAAACTGTTAGGGTGGAAAATGACATGTTTGTGGATGTATTGAAACATAGGGTGACCAAATTAGTCATTAAAGCTGATGATGTATGGGCTACTTATAAGAGCATTCATGAAACAGTCATCAGGTATTTGCATGTCCAAGAAGCCTTCAAGAATGAATGGAGAAAATGGAATACTAGAGTTAGTTCTCTAAAAGAAATGATTCCTAAAATGAAGGATGACCCTAGTGAACTCACAAATATCCCTAAATTACTACAAGATTTTGACCTAGTAAATGAGATAACAAATTTTCATGGAAAACTAGGGACTCAACTCCAAATAAGTTGAAGATATTCAAAGATATGGTGAAATGTGGTATGCTTGATATATTTAATCACAAAGGTGAGTTACATCAGTTTGAAAAAAGGAGGGAGGAATTGGGATATCTGCTCATGCCAACTAAGATACCATTGCCTGTGGTTGATTAATCTTTACTGAATCCACATATTGATATGCTAATAGAGATTGAAACAGGAATGAATATCTTTGTCAAAGAGGCCAGAGCATTAATTGATGCTAGATACACTTAGCATAATAAAAAGGTACAATTTTTTTTGATGCGAAGTGGCCCATTGAGGAGTATACTACCTAACTAGAAAAGTATACTGAATAAGCTTGTAGGGGGGTGATACTTGATATGATGAATAACAGATAAAGGGAATAAAAAATACGTAGCCCACATAGAGTGCATATTATGCTTTTGATAAAGTATTACAAAAATATTGTTTTCCCCTCAACATAAAGATTGATGGCACAAATTTTGATGTGGATAACTCAATCTTGTTTCTTTATCTATTTTCCTTGCTTTGTAATTTTGGCTGATTGGTTTTACCCATGGAGGAAACTTTTTGAGTGCATGGAGAATATTTTGATTCTATTGTAACAAACAAATGATTCCTTTTTGGGGTGGGATCAAATCTCTACAACTAATGAGGATGAATTTTTCCTCGTGTTTTATTTCCACCATCTTAAAGCTTGAGTGTAACTGAAAAATGGAATATTTATTATGGTCCAATAGGGTTATGGCATGTGTCCTCCCTAGCCTGAAGCTAGTTTTCTCTTTCATTTCTATATGAAATAATTCAAGGCCAAAAGTAGGGGTTTGTTGAAAAATAATTGACATAGTGAATTGTAATAGGAATACATAGCATATTTTAAGTTTTTGTCTTAAGTTCAGATTCTTTTGGTTATGTATGTAATTTTGATAATAGGATAACAAATACAATGCAAAATGATACTAATTTCAAGGCCATTTTCTCTCCTCTATAATTTTTTTGTGAGTTATGAATGAATACAATCAAGTATTATGTTGTTAATCTCCATTATGTTTCATTGGACACATAATTTCACTCTTGCTTATTAATTCAATGAATTAGTGTAAGTGATTGAATGAGATTGTTGACTCATATGAATTATGTGCTAGGATATCTTTAAGAAGTGGTGGTTGAGAATGTTATGAGGAATTACTGTAATGCAATGTTTCTTGAGCTATATATTGCTATTGTTCAGATGTTATCATATTACATAGGTTAAGATTGACTCTATGTTTAGGATAAGACATTGGTTTTAGTATATTGTTCATAATTCAGTTCCTAGGTCAGTTAGTCAACAAATCAATATTTATTTACAAATCCTTAAAATGAGTAATTGTTATAGTTATGCTATGATGAGTTTCACCTTTCTCATGCTCCAAGTGTAAGGTATTCTTTAAAAGATTTTCCATATCTTTTAATACACTATGTTGTTGAGTAGATACATGAGAAATACCTATTTTTTACAATGTATTTAATTGTAGTTAGCACAATTTTTTAAATATACATTGTGGGATAACCCTCTTGAGTTTCATAGAGCCCAAAGTGCAGCAGTAGAAGTTTTGCAAATTTTACTCATTCGTTGGCCAATCCCTTTATATTGTTGATTATTGGAAATGGCACAATCCATAGGAAATTCTAAAGATCAGCTTGGTTCTTAAAAATCACCAACAGATTGGCGACTCTGCTGGGGACTAGCTAAGTCCAAAGTCTTTAGTTTAGATTTGGTACAGTCATAGTTAGGTACTTTTGTGTCTTCACTGTTTGAAGACCAAGTGATTTAAATTTCATTTACATAAGTCATACCAAGTCTTATGCATAAGTTCTGGTCCTTTCTTTCACTTTGTGTTAGGTTATGTTCAAAATATTTTCTGAAGCTACAAGTACAAAGTTGAATTGCAATCACTTCCTATTTCCTAGCATTCTGGGTGGTGACTCTAAAGTTTCTAATACCAGTAAAAATATAAGTTCTCAAAAGGAATGTAAGAAGAAGGATTCTGATATATTTGATATTATGAAGAAGACCAGAAGCTACATGAAGAAGCATCCCAAGCAGAAGGAAAAATCTAAACCTGCAAAAGAGAAACAACCCACCTGGGTTAAGAAAAGCTCTGAATCAAGTAAGTTTGTTGATTCCCTGTTGATGCATCTCCTACTTTTAATATTGAAGTAAGTAGTGAAAATATCTAGGAAAAGGTACATGAAGTTGAAGTCTCTAACATAGACCAAGGAATTTCTCTTGTTAAGCGAGTGTTTGATAACGAGCTTAACATTTCGAAAGAGGGGGATGGATGGGAGTTTTGGGGTAAGAATAAGAAGTTTTTAGAGTATTTAACCCCTAGAGTTGGATCCATTTTTAATGAAAAAAATTTCAAGCCAAGAGGTGAATCTCCTAATGTAGAAGTGCACCTTTCTCTTGAGGAAGATCCTATTGATTATACCTACTATATTCCTGCCCCTAGTGAGCCTAGAGATGTTCTAGAAAATCAAGATAGATAAAGATATGCAATGTTTAGAAGAGGAAGAACTAAGGCTTAAAGAAGAAAAAGAGAATAGAATAAGGGAGTTAAAGGAGAAGGAAAATAGGATTAGAGCTAAGAAACTTTAGAGAGATGCTCAAAAACAAAAAATAGAAAGGATGAGGGAAGATGTTGCTAGGTGAAAGACTTTCCAGGAAAACCTTGCTAAATTTACTACTAAAATAATTCCTGATCCGCCCAAGGAAACCCCGATGGGAACCTCTGCTATTGATACCTACACCACATCTATTTCAACTACCAAAGCCTTAGATCCTTCTACTACTACTAAGAAAACATCATTTGTAGATCATGGGAAGAGGCCCATTGATTAGCCCATGAAAAATACCTTCAACACTAGTACCACTACCCATGCTTCATTTGTTGAAACCCCCACACATAATGTCAAAATTGATCCTAATCCATCCATTGCACCTCCAAACCCCTAGATCTTGAAGTTATAGTTGGAGAATGATAAATTGCAAGAAGATTTGAAGAAAGCTGAGATAGAAGCTTCTAATGTAGAAATAGCCAGGAAGATTGCTTTTCTTAAGATGTCCACACCCACTCCAAAGGCTTCAAGCTCTAGAAATAATAGTAGTGAGTCACAAAAGAAGAAGTCTAAAGGACACACTACTAGTGGGGGTGGGGGTGGGTACCAAGGTGGTGGAGGTAGAGGCAATAATAAGAATAGGAATTTTTATTTTGAAGATGATGAAGGAAACAAGAAAGGAGGTGGTAATGGTGAAAGTGGAAAGGGTAAGGATAACAGTCAATTTGAAAACCAAAGAGATGATGAAAAAATAGATGTTCATAGGGATCAACATACTAGGAGGCCACTCCAAGTAGATAGATACTAGTAGTTATGTTTCACCGGAATACCTGGCTACCCTAACCCATTTCTTGAAGATTTCAGACCTACTCTAGTCAAATTCTCTGGTAATAATTCCTTGAGTAGTGAAGACCATCTCAAAGCATTTTTTAATGTTATGGATGATTTTGAGGTAGAGGTAGAGGATGCCACGATGAAGTTGTTCATGCAGTCTTTCATTGAAGATGCTCGAGTGGTATAAGAGTTTTCCTGTTGAGTGCATTGGCTCTTGGGAGGAATTAAAAAGGGTATTTAGAGAGCAATACGGTGAAAAGAACAATTCAAGTTTCTTGTTGAATCAATTGAATAATATTGCTAAAGGTCATAATGAATCTTTGGATGAGTTCAATATAAGATTCCAAGAGGCTAGGAAGAGGTTGCCTCCTCATCTACAATTGAATGACAATGTGTGCTTGGTAAATTACTACAATGTTTTTGATAAAAAAATGAGTTACTATATGCTAGATAAGAATCCCTAGACATTGATTGAAGCCTACAAGATGGCAGAGCATATTGAGAATATTAGTAGAGAAATTGGTAAAGTTGGCAGAAGAGATGATGCAAAACTCTTCATAAATTCAAAAAAGGAGGATAGGAGTTCAGGTGCTAAAGGGGGGACTCTTGAGGATAAGATTGATAATTTTATGAAAAATATAAATGAAAAAAAATGTAAAACAAGAAAAGGTTCAACCAAAAAATTATCAAAGGAATGAGAGACCTCCTCAATTGCAAGATCACCCATATAATACTAATTGGTATAATGGGAAGCTTGTTCTTAATAATCAGAGAAATATCTAGAATTAGGTCCCTCTGAATCCTCTACAAAAAAAATCAATTTTTTTTGTTAAAGATACCCCTTCATGCATGGTTTTCCAAATGCCACATTCTCCTTACCAATGTACAGTTGCATGTAGATGGTTGAAGAGGAAGAATATATTCCTAAAGACTATGATCAACAAAATGAGGAGGATGTTGATGTACTTATGGTTATGGATGATTCTGATGTTACTAACAATGAATGCTCTTTTGATATGGACTCCTAAAAAGTGGATGTAGAAAATAAAAGGAAAATTACTAGTGCATATGATTAGAAAGTTCTGTCTAATGAGGATATTGATAGTGATGTTGGCCTCCTACAATGATTTAACAACTAAGCCCTTACAACTATGATTCAATGATTGGACGTCTAAATTGAATAGCCATTTCAAACATGAAGGTGCATTTAACTTGTCAACCCAGGGACGTGAACTTGAAATGGGTCAGCATAGTATGTGCACTAAGGATCCAAAGTAGCCATACTAATTCTACAACAAAGAAAAACATAATTCTTAAGGTTAATTTCTTAGAAAGAAATAACATAAGTGTTCAACAAAAACCAACAACTATGCTAAGCTAAAATGCATGATAGAAACAAAAATCTGAGCAAACAAATGGGGAACTACTCTATTTGCTTTGGCTGTAGGAACAATCATTGAATGGAATTCTAGTGGCTGTAGGAACAATCAGTGCCAGATTCTTAACTAATTACTGAGAAAAAAATAATAACTAAACTAAACTAAACTAAAGGATAAAATTCTCACCAAGTGGGCCCCCTTGGATGAGTATCCTCTAAAACTAATGTTTAAACTCAAATGCACAGACTTATAACTTCATTTTATTCATTGGAAAAAATGAGTACAATAGAGTAGTGTAACTGTATTACTAAAAATTAAGAATGCAAGTACATCATCAGATCACGTAACCTCTTGAGAAGGAGCATCTAACTCTTATTTATAGGAAAAGAAGCTACTAACTAGACAAGGTGGCCAACTCCACAAATTGGGAGGACACCATTTTAGGGAAAGCAGAGAAAGTGGAGAGGCAGTTACACATGGATTGAATATGGTTAGGCGTGCTTGCCTCAACACATATTTAGCACAACAATAATGCCTATATTCACTCAACAACAATAAATATCATTTACAAGGTGATTGCAACTTCGTTTACATGAGGAATCTCCTACCGTCAATAGTCTTCCCTTTGTTGACCTTTACATGATCACTTTGTTAACCGTTATGGTGAATGACCAACTAGTGGAATCTTCTCAATTTAGTGGCCTATAATCATATCTACATGGCAATATCAGTACTCACAATAATCACATATATGTAACTATCTTAAAGAACATTCATAAATCCTCATGTAGAATTAACAGAGATAGTCCATATAACATGTCAATGTCATTGAAGATTTGTAGAGATAAAATTAGGCCCAATGTCTATGGTTTTGAGGAAATATCAACATTCAAACATCATGACAAATTCATCAAATAGATCATAAATTATACCAAAATTAAACCATAAAATAGACTCATCATTCCCCCCAACCTAAGGTTTTGCTTGTCCTCCAACAGGGGAAGGGTTGTTCTTCTACTTAGTCAAAGCCTTGAAATTTGTAACCACCAACTATCCTACATTAGTGTTTGTTGTGTGTGAATCAGGATCCCAATAGAACCCTTGTTGTTTGTCCAATTTATTCCATCTTTGTCTCTCTATAGCAATATCATAGTGGTAAAACATGTAATTTAGCATGGGCCACATTAGGATGGGTCGCTGAAAAGTCAGTGGAAGCCAAAATAGTCCTTTTGTCCTTCCAATCTATATATATCAATCAATTATTTTAAGTGTTGCAACATAGTCCTGTATAGAGTGGGGCTTAGATTTCTTTAGATCATTAGTTAGGCTATTCCATATTTATGATAGGTATCTCTTCATAGTTTCCTCTTTTTCTTTTCCAACCACCTCATATTCACTGTAAGTTGCTTCTATCCAAGGCATAATCCTATTACTATTGCTAGGTTTGAGAAGCATTTTGTGCCAATCCCTATAAATGTCCCTTGGGTTTCTTGATTCAACCCTAATGGGAAGATGGATGTTGGATTCCATTTGCTTATAAGCCTCGTATTGTTCTCCCCAACTGATCTCATTTTGTACCTAAGACATACATTCCCTTAATAGGACATAAATTACCTTAATTGGACATCCCCAACATATAACAATGGATTCCAATCATGGTCTTGAGTCATATCATAATTGTACAAATATAATTCACACAACAAATTCTTCATCTCACGTGAATCAATTCGATAAGCATTAAAAAATTCAATAGGAGTCTCAATGGAAGGGTTCAAACCCGAGACAATCCTTTCCAACTTAAAAGAAAGATATTTCTCCTTCAAATGTAAAGAATAGACCCTTGGAGAGGCCCTGCATTCTACTATTTGGGTTAACAAGGCCGTCATATCGTCCACCTTCTTCTTTAAAGTAGCAATTTCTACATCTTTGTCTTCAATCTCCTCATCCTTCTTTTGAATTTCTTTCTTCATCCTATGTTTCTCTTATTTCCATTCCTCTTCTCTTATTTGCATCTCTTTCCATAAATGCATAGCTACCATGTGCATTGAAAAATCAAGGAGGTTATCTATTCCTACCAATTATTTTCTTGGCACTGATGCTTGCTCTTCATATAGTACCAACTGTAGGGATTTAGGTTGTTCAACCAATTCTACTTGCAAGGCCTCTTGTTCCTATTCTTGCTCATTCTGCAAGATTTCTTGCTATAGGAAATCCCGATTTTCCTCATACCCTTGATTCTCAAATTGCAATAACAACAAGATCTGCTAGTGTTATGTTTCCTACTTTCTCAAATATGTCCTCTTCCTTGACATTCACCTGCCCCATTGGAGCTTTTGTGTCCCCCTGTGATATTTCTCTAGACTTAGGGATTTCCTATGGAGGCATATCAAAGGTTGGCTTAGCTGGTCTTGATTTCCGAGGAGGGCTTTCACGTTTTCCTTTGGTTGCAAGATGAATAGTGTCAACCTTCCGCTTCCTAGAGCTTGGTACTTATTTTTTTGTTGGATGTTTTTTAGCTTTTCCTTTTCTTATTTCCTTTTCTCTCTCCCATGCCCTATTTTTCATTAGGATTCTAAGTGGAACATCATCATCAAAATATGGAGAGAAACTTTCTTTGTCTAAGTGCTCTGTCTTAGAAGAGCTAATCTCTATGGTTTGTTATGATGCAGGAGGGTTTGCACTAGGGCTTGTACTAGAGGTTGAAGCACCAGGAGTGGCTTTAGCCACACTTAATCTCTTGCTAGACCTATGGGGTTGAGGTAAAACCCTAGGTCACAAATGCTCTGGTCTAATTTGATCAATATTTATGAATTCTTCCCAAGTCATCTCAAATACATCATGCAAAGACTTCTCAAATAACAATTTAATCAAACAATGGTGGGAAATGGAATTGTCCCTGCCTTTTTGAGTCTTGGATGCCATGATTGAAAGAAGGTGGTATAGTACGTTCAAAAAATTCATCCTCCTCATGTGCCTCAAGCAATTCAAGAGTTTAAAGTGCACAAAATGTAGATTTGACTGGTGTCCTTCACAGGTGATATATTTTATAACATAAATAGCTATTCACTTCCATGGCTTAGGCAAAGAGGTCCTTATTGCACCTTGTTTTTCCACGCTCAATGGAGGGTCACCAGGTTCTATAAATTTGTCCCTAGCTAACCTGGTATCTCTGGAAGCAAGGTAATTTTCATCATCAATAGGAAACCCTATAACCTGTACAATTCTTTCTTTAGTATCCAATACTTCCAACCCTTTTACTTGGACTTTTCCCTCAGACAATTTTTGGGAAAATTCTAATGCAATGTCTTCATTAAAACTATTCAGCTTTAGGAAGTAGTCTAACCAGCTGTAGTTTTTGAATTCAACTTGTGAAGGTGCATCCTATAGTAATATTTCATGAACTGTGGGTTCATTCCTGATTAATCCACCCCCCATTGTTTAGTTTCCTACAATCAAACAATTGCTTTGAAAAATTTTCCTTCCTGCAACACTGCCAAATTTCCAATGCCAATGTTGTTTGAATTTTACTTTTTTGTTTTACCTTTTTCTTTCTTTTGATTTTACCCTTTTGGTGACTTAATATTATGACAAGATCAATAATGGAAGCAAATGAGTAATAAAGGAAGGTTATAATGGAGAAAAATGGCAGTGACGATTGGTGTCACCTCACACAAATGAGTCGTCATCTCACTCATAATTCAAATTGGATTTGATTTAAACTTTGCTGATGTAGAATAGCATGGGATAACATGTGGGAAAAGTAATCACATCTTCCCCCCCAACCTAAATTTGAGCATGTGTCCTCACATGCGAGGTGGTAAGGATGATTTGAAAGGGACAGGGAATAATGACAACCTATGGTGAATGTCCATATTAATTCACAACAATTAAATGAATGCACTAAAGATAATTAAGATATAGCAATTAGTGTGCACATACCTAGATTCGTGGAAGATTCATTTCAAATATTTTTGAGGAAGTATTGGTCGCCTTTTAAGCAATAAGTTGAGAAATTAATGAAAATGAGGTGGAATGAGGTGAAGTGATGGAAGAGAGAGAAAGGTGGAGATGGATGGGTGAAGAAGTGGACTCCCACATAAGTGGAAGTATTTATTATGACAAGTACATACCTTAATTAGCCATAAGGAGGGACACTAGGTCCACTTCCCTTAGCTACAGGAAGCTCAGGTGTTGCATGCTGAGTGAATTGTTGTAGGAACTCCTCTTTGGAAGTTGGCTTGTGATACAATCTAAGGTGTCGACCATTGAAAAGCAACTTGAATTTGACAGGGTCAATGGTAGTAAGTTGTACAACACCATTGGGGTATAATTCAACAACCACATATGGTCCTAGCCACCTTGTCTGCAATTTTCTTGCATTATGCTAATACCTTGATTCATAGAGCAGGGCTCAATCTCCTGGTTGGAATTTATTGTCCTTGATGAATTTTTCATGCCACTTGATTCTCTGATTCTATACTACCTTTGTGTGATGCAAGGCTACTCTCCTCATCTCATCCAAAGCATTCAACTGCATTATTCTTTCTCTTTATGTCTTAGAGATATCCATCGCCAAGTCTACTGTAGTCCTAAGAGTCTTATGCTAAAATTCAATGGGCATCATGACTATCTTTCCATGCAACAACTCAAAAGGAGTGAAGCCTGTAGTTGTCTTCTAGGTTGTCCTATAGGCCCAGATAGCTTCTAGCAACTTGTTTTTCCAATCCTTTTTATGAACATCCACTGTTTTGGTTAGGATGGCTTCAATCTTCCTAGTAGTCACCTCAACTTGGCCATTGGCCCAAGGGTGATAAGGAGTAGACTTCCAGTGTATTATGTTGTACTCATTGACTAGTGCTACAAGGGTTGATGTGAATTGAGCCCCTTAACCAATCACTATATATCTTGGAAATCCATACCTTATGAAAATATCCTCATAAAGAAATTCAACAACCTTATGTCTCTTGCATGCTTCATGGCCTTAAATTCTACCCACTTAGTTACATAATCAGTGAAAACTAAGATATAAGACTTACCATTTGATGGAGGGTCAATAGGTCCTACAAAATATAGTCCCCATTTGTTGAATGGAGTGATTACTACCTGAGGAAAAAGTGGAATCTCATTAGATTTGGTTGGTTTGTCCATCCTCTAGCATTGATCACATTTTCTTGTATACCTTCCTGCATCCTTGTGGAGTGTTGGCCAGTAATATCATGTGTTCAAAATCTTCATTGTTTTCCTCTTGGCTGCAAAATGTCCTCTACATGGTTCATTTTGGCATGCATGTAAAATATCATATGTCTCATCTTCTCTCACACATCTCCTCATGACATGGTATGGTCCAGTGTAAAACACACATCTAGCAATCCATGAAAAAGAAAAATATTTTTCAATGAATCCCTATGATTAGATAATTAGCTATGTCAACATATTAGGTGTTTGTACACTGATGGAGAATAGATGCTCATTAGGAAAGGATTCATCTATGGCTTGATTGTCTTCTGATGTAGTCAACCTTGAAAGAAAAATGGCAATAACATTGGCTTTCCTTGGTTTATCCACAATGGTTATGTCAAACTCCTACATCAACAATAACCATCTTACCAGCCTACCTGTGATCAAGTTTTTATTCATGAGATATTTAATGGATGCATGATCAACGTGCACAAAGATTTGATAGCCTATTATGTTGTGCTTGAATTTGTTCAAGGCATAGATCACTGCCAACATTTCTTTTTCTATCACTATATAGTTGAATTTAGGTCCTTAGAAGTTTTTGATTGAAAAATAAATAGCATTTTAAATAGTTCCTTCTTTCTACCTTAAGACTACTCCTATAGCATAGTCTAATTCATCTATATGGATGTGAAAAGGAGGCTCCCAATTAGGTCCTTTGAGTACAGGAGCGTGAGTCAAAGCTGCTTTCAAATAAGAAAATGCTTTGTCACAGTCTTCTGTCCATTGAAATTCAACATCTTTGGTGAGAAGAGTATACAATGGTGCTATTGTTTTGTTGAAATCCTTGATGAACTGCCTATAATAGCTTGCATGTCCCAAGAAACTCCTAACATCTTTTTGTTTTGCAGGTGTGGGAAGATTTGAGATCACCTCAATCTTTGTAGCTTACTTGAATTCCTTTGTGAGAGATGTAGTGGCCAAGAACTACACCTTCCTACATCATCATAAAACACTTTTACCTATTTAGAGATAGATTGTTTTCTTCACATCTTTGTAGGACTCTCCTAAGATTCTCCAATGCTTCATTGAAATCACCACCATAGGTGGTGAAATCAACCATATAAATTTCCATGTTTTTTTGAAAATATTCTAATGAATTCCCTCTGAAATGTTACAAGTGCATTGCATAAGCCAAATGGAAGTACCAAGTAGGCATAGGTTCCCCATGGAAATGTAAAGGTAGTCTTCTCCTAGTCCTTAGGTGCAATTTGGATCTAGTTGAAGCCGTTGAATCCATCTAGAAAAGAAAAGTATTGCTTTCCTACAAGTAAGTCAAAAACTTGATCTGTGAAGGGTAAAGGAAAATGGTCCTTCTTGGTGGCAGCATTGGGTTCCCTGTAATAGAAAAAAACTCACCATTTACCTCCTTTCTTGGGCACAATAACCAATGGAGACACCCACTGGCTATCTAAAATGGGGTAAATAAATCCTACATCTAGCAATTTTTGTAGCTCTCCTTTTACAATTTCTCTTAGTGTAGGGTTAATTCTTCTTTGTGGCTATCTAACTAGGGTGTAATAATCTCTGATGTAAATTCTATGACTGCAAATCTTAGGGTCCAATCCCTTCATATCATGATAGTCCCATGTAAATGCATGCTGGTGGGTCCTCAGTAAGTTTTCCAACAACAACTACTATTCTTCATTCAGTTTGCTGTTAATATTTAGATATTTTAATTATGACACTTGTACTTGTGTAGTTAACTCTATCATAGTTGCTTCATTAACACATGGTACCTTGAGTTCATATGATAGCAATGTATGATACATACCTATTGTTGCAGGAAGTTTGGCAGCCAAAAGAGTGGCTACAAGAAGAGTGGCTATAGCAAGAGTTTCCGCAGGAAGAACGACTGTAGGAAGATTAGGAAGAAGTGTCTTGACTAGAACAAAAGAATGAGAAGATGATGCTTCCTTTACTTCATAATGATTCTGATTAATGTTAGCCAATACTTCATATTCATCTTGAAGCTACATAAAAGATCTTCCTAACACCATAAGTTGTGCCACATAATTAACTTCCTCGGCCTCCTCACCGACGTGTGGCCATACAAGATTATCCTCATCATGGGATGGATGAGTAGGAGGATAAAGAGAAAGCTTTTTGGTGCTATTTCCATAAAAAATGATCACGTCTCATGTCCTGCATCCAATATATGCATCTATTATTGCTAACCATGGAATTCCAAGAATAATAGGACACCTACCTAGTATGGATTTAGGAGAAAGAATCATGAAATCTATTGGTACTCCCATGAGTCTAGAATTACCACAATATCCTCTACTATACCATTAGGCTTAATAGTAGAACTATCAACGAACTGTAGGATAGTAGGAGTAGGTCTCATGCTTACAACATTTAGTTGTTGTAGGGTATCCTTAGTCATTACATTTATTGTTGCTTCCCAGTCAATTAGAGCATTATTTATTTGGATCCCATTTATAACAACTCCTACCATAGGACTACCTAGGTCATTATACTTAGGGACAGTCACTTTCCCACATGATGTTAGCTAGCTGCCCTGCCACATGAACTATAGTGGGGTCTTTCTTTTTCCTTCCTGGGTTCTTGAAGCATGCTTCCTTGATTTCCTTTCCATAGATTGGAACATCTTTTATGACATGAAATAGGGGTATTTGGACACATATATACTTTAGCTAATCTATAATGTCAAAAGTTGTGTCATTTTCTTCCTTCTTGGAAAAATTCAATCTTTGAGGAAATGGTGGTTCTTGTTCAGTCTTCCTGACTGGGTCTTGTTCAATATTTTTAGGTGCACTTAGCTGAATGGGGGTATTCAGGGGCTTCTCTTCTTCCACAAGAAACTCAGTGATGATGGGTGTGGAAGGAGCTAGTATAGTAGTTCCTCAATGCAAGTGGATGTCACTCACACTCACAACACATGTAGGGAATTGATTTGAATCGGGAGAGTATATAGGCTGCTGCTGTGATTTGTTATTTGGATTGGGTGTGGGCTAAGATAGTAGCTGAGTAGGTTTAGGTGGATTTGAGCTTAGATTAGTAGGAGGAGGCATTATAGTAGGTTGCTGGGGCTAAGAATATGGCTACATGTAATTGGTTGTTTTGGTTGGCCATTGTTGTCCTCCCCTCGATTGATTTGTTTGCTACCAATTTCCTTGAGGTTGATACCACTGGGGTGGAGAGTTTTGATGGTTAGGATAGGTATTTGGAGGGTTACTCAAAGGTTGTGGTGGATATCCTCCATAGTTGGGTGGATATGGGGGTTGCCATTGGTTACCAAGTGAATGAGAATTGAAATATGGCCCAACAAAAGAGAGTGGATCTGGTAGCATACCTTGTCTTGGAGCCTAAGGCATCCTTTGTGCATCATAGTAGACTTGATATTATTCAATCTGAATTAGCTTGAACTTGGGTGCAATTTTCTTTCTTTCAATATTAGCCACCATCTTGCATCTGCAATCCTTCTTCTTTTTTCTGCAATGGGTGCAATACTCTGCCAATGTTGCCTTTTCCTCCTCTTGTTTTTTCCTTGGCCTAAAGTGTATCTAGCTAAGTAGCTATATTCTTTATAATGTCTTGCTTGAAGTCTACAAACAAATGAGTAATCTCCATTCTTGAAACTCCACTAGTAGATGACTTACCCATAGAAGATTAGTAAGCTCTCCCTTTCTTTGAAGCTTCCCTAGAGTAGTTCTAGCATATCTTCTTGATATCCTCCCAAGGAACTTGGGAGATATCTCCTCCTCCCATCAAGTCCAAGGCATCACTGCAGTTGTCATTAATTCCTTTTAGGAAAAACAACTTTTGTGAGTCTTGATTTAGTGTATGGTGTGGATATTTTTGTAGGAAAAATAGAAAACTTGCAGTATAATCCTCCAGGCTCTCATCTTCCATCTGCTTCATCCTAAAAATGTCACCTCCTCTCATGTAATTTCCCCTACAATACTCCTTGTATTTCTCAAGGAATTTTGTCTTCATGTCATCCCATGTCTTCATAATATGTTTTCCTAGGCTCATGAACCATCTTAATGTACCTTCTTTAAGAGTGGTAGGAAATATCTTAAGCCTATGGGCATCAGTGGTATAGTCATAACTTTTGGAGAGTATGTAAAATTTGAACAAGAAGGTATCATGATCTTTTGTGACAAGTCCATAGAACTTAGGAAGGACTCAAGCAGGGATATTTTTGAGTTTGTCTACTTTATTCTAAAGAGCAATGGGGAAAGTAAAAGCTAGCTGGTTAGGTCCGTTTCTATTTGCATCACCCATGCTTGCTTGATGTAGTTCCAAAGAAAAGGGGTTCTCAAGTTCTCAAGTTGATTTTGATCTTCAGAGGAAATTTTAGAACTAGTTAGATTAGGAAATGCATTAGAAAAGGGGTATGGATCTTCTTCTTCTTCTCTTGGAAAGTTTTGATATTCAACTAGCTGCAATGGATCAGGATTGTTAGGAAGGAATCTCCCATAAGCATCTCTTCTCCCTCCTCTATGCATGCAGTATCAACTCACTATCAGCCAACTCACACAAAGAATCAATAAAGAATAATGGGGGTCATTACTTCCTAAATGAGGGGTGTACTAAGAACAACTTTTAGAAATACTACAACAAGAAAAAATATCAATGACTCCAAATAAATCTCTAGTTTGACACCATCCTCAACAACAATGCCAAAATTTTTAGCCTCCTACAATGATTTAACAACTAAGCCCTTACAACTATGATTTAAAGATTGGAAATCTAAACTGAATAGCCATTTCAATCATCATGAAGGTGCATTTAACTTGTCAACCCAAGGACATGAACTTGAAATGGGTCAGCATAGTATGTGCACTGAGGATCCAAAGTAGCCATACTCATTCTACAACCAAGGAAAACATAATGCTAAAGGTAAATTACTTAGAAAGAAATAACATAAGCGATGAACATCAACCAAAAACTATACTAAGCTAAAATGCATGACATAAATGAAAATCTGAGCAAAAAAACATGAAACTACTTTGCCTACTTTGGCTGCAGGAACAGTCACAAAAAGGAATTCTAGTGGTTGTAGGAATAGTCAGTGCTAGATTCTTAACTAATTACTAAACATAAAGTAATAACTAAACTAAACTAAAATAAAGGAAAAAATGCTCACCAAGTGGGTCCCCTTGGATGCGTATCCTCTAAAACTAATGTAAACTCAGATGCATAGACTTATAACTTCATTTTATTCATTGAAAAACATGATTACAATAGAGAAGTGTAATTTTATTGTTGAAAACTAAGAATGCAAGTACACCATTAGATCACACAACCTCTTGAGAAGGATTCCATTTTAGTTAGACGTGCTTGCCTTAAATAGATTTAGCACAACAATGATGCTTATATTCGCTCAACAACAATAAAGATCATTTACAAGGTGGTTACAACTTGATTTTCATGAGGAATCTCCCATCGACAATAGTCTTCCCTTCATTGACCTTTACATGACCACTTTGTTAACCGTTATGGTGAATGACTAGTTGGTGGAATCTTCTCAATTTAGTGGCCTCAAATCATATTTTCATGGCAATATTAGTACACACAATAATCACATATTTGTAACTACCTTAAAGAACATTCATTAATCCACATGTAGAATTAACACGAATAGTCCATATAACATGTCAATGCCATTAAAGATTTGCAGAGATAAAATTAGGTCGAATGCCTATGGTTTTGAGGAAATATCAACACTCAAACATCAAGGTCCATGAGAACTTCAAAAAATAGATCATAAATTCTACCAAAATTAAACCATAAACTAGACTCATCAAGTGATATTGAGGTATACAATTTGGAACCAATTGAAGATGGTGTGTCACTAAGAAGGCCCTTAGATGAGGAGATTACAAAATATGTTGTGACCTTGGCCACCCAAGCTAGAAGTTCCTATCATTTGAGGAATAGAATAGTTAATGGTGAACAATGTAGTCCTAGTAGTGTTTTCATTAAGGAGCAGAATGCCAAAAGCAAAGAGCACAAGCTTGATGGAAAAGTAGAAGCAATCAAAGCTAAAGAAGGCATGGGAGATTAAATTTGGGCTAAGAAGGTATATAAGTGAAAATCTACTCAAGAATTCAAATATCCTGCTGTGAAGATGAAGACACAAAAGAAAAATGCTAAAGTTACAAGGAAGGATGCCAAGCATAGGGTTGAAGTAACCAAAAATCAACAAAAGGAGAGCAACAATGAACAAGGTATGCTCCCAATTGAATTACCCAAGTATACTCCTGTTGATATGTTTCAATTACTTAGCCAAGTAAAAGTATCTATTCCTTTTCTTGAAATGATGAGAATAGATGAACATAATCAAAAGGCAGTAGCCCTTATCAATGGTGCTACTATAGCCTGTAGTGATTTAGTGCTTCCCACTCCACCCAATCTAAGTGAAAAAGATAAGAAAGATAAGGAAGTTGAGGGAACTATCACTAAGATTCCCCATATCTTCCTAGGGAATTCAGTAACTGCTTGTCTTGAGAAGATAAATGTGTTTTTTTTCACTTTGATGGTTGGGGTAAATTTTATTAAAAATTGTATTATTGACTCTGGAGCATCCAATAACATCATGCCAGCTAAAATCATGGAGGCACTAGGATTGAAAGTTGATAGAATTCATGGTAAGTGTTATGCTATGGATTCAAGAGAAGTACCTATTATCGGTGTGATAAATGAACTTCCATACAAATTAGCAGCCTACCCAGACAAAGAGTTCAAAATGAGTGTGGTATTAGTGGATGTCCCATCTAATTATGGAATGCTGCTATCTTGGAAATGGAGTGCATATATGGGAGGAAATATGCAATGTGACATGTATTATGCCACATTTCCCATTGATGGTAAGGATGTTCAAATGATGTGAGAACCAAGGGTACCACATATGTTGGAACATGCTCCTAAAGATGACACAATTCTTTTTATAGAAACTGATATCAATGATTTCGAGGTGGAAGAAGTTACAAGAGAAGTTGATAGGTCCCTTGCACCTATAGAAAATGAAATTTCAAGATTACCTAACATGAATGGACTTTGGAAAATGTACTTTGATGGTGCAAGTTTCAAAGAAGGGTTAGGTGTAGGGATATTATTCTTATCACCTTGTGGGAGTACTTATGAATTTTCTTTCACATTGTCTTTCGTCTACACGAATAATGTGGTAGAACATGAAGCATTATTATTGGGACTAAGATTGGATGAGAAGAACATGATAAAAAAGTTAATGGTAATTGGTGATTCTGATCTTGTGATATCCCAGGTAAGAGCCAAATATTATTGCAAGAACAATAGCCTAAAGCAATACAAAAATGTTTTCTGGGATTCCATAGAGTAGTTTGATGCTTTTGGAATTGACTAGATTTAGAGAGGAAAAAATAGAGTAGAATTTTTTTTGCATAACATTGCATTAAAGCCAAATTATATAACTTTTATAGGTATCCCTAAGGTTGAGGTACAAAAAAAGCCTTCCATTCATGAAAATGTGCATAACTGATAGATTTTCAATGATGATGAGGATATTCTCAAATTCTTGAATTGTGTTGATGAATATGAAGGTTAGGAGATTGAATTTGGTGGATTTTTTGAAAATATTGATGGAAAGGACACAATATTTGGGAAAGAGGTCATCCAATTAAAAACAAATAAAATCCCTAATGGCCTTGTAGCACTTGAAAGGGTCTTTGACAGTCAAGATAAAAGCAAGATTAAGACAACTGCTACTCACCTAGAGGACCTAGAGGAAGTAAATTTGGGGATTGAAAGTGCCCCTAAGAAAGTGTATGTAGGAAAGAAGATGAAGCCGAAGGTGAAGGAAATGTTGATTTCCTTGCTTAGAAAATATAGACATGTCTTTGCTTGGTCATATGATGACCTGAAAGCTTAAAGAGAGGAATTGTTTCAACATGAAATTCCTATGAAGGAAAATGCTAAGCCTTTTAGGAAAAAGCAAAGACTAATTAATCCTACTTTAGCTCCCGATATGCAAGAGGAGTTGGTAAAGTTGAGAGATCCTAGCATTATAAAGCCCATTAGACACTCTTCATGGGTGTCCAATTTGGTGCTAGTAAGAAAAAAAGAATGGTGATATAAGGTTGTGTGTTGATTTCAAGAATCTAAATGTATCCTCATTAAAGTACAACTATCCATTGCCAAACATAGAAGCTATGTTATAGAAGGCGACTAGCTGTGAGTTGTTGTCAATGGTGGATGGTTTTTCAAGTTATAACCAAGTGAAGGTAAAGAAGTCTGAGTAGTATAAGGCTACATTCACTACACCATAGGGAACTTATGTCTATGTGAGAATTCCTTTTGGTTTAACAAATGTAGGTGTCACTTTTTAGAGGGCTATGGATGTAGCTTTTTGTAATTTTATTGATTTATTTATGGCTATATATCAAGATGAATTGATAGCCTATTCCAAGGAGGAAGATCATTGTATGCACTTAGAAAAGGTATTTGTCAGGTCTCTAGAGTATGGGATATCTTTGAATCCAAAGAAACGTGTTTTTGGGGTCATTGAGGGAAAGTTCCTGAGGCACATTGTGTCCAAAGAAGGAGTAAGTATTGACCTTGAAAGATGGCAGCCATAGATAATATCCCTTAGCCAAAGAATGTCAAATGAATTCAGTCATTCTTTAGACATAAATTTATTGAGGAGGTTTGTGACCAACTTTGTAGAAATCACAAGACCTATCTCCAAGATGTTGAAGAAGGGAGAAAAGGTGACATAGAGCGAAGAGCCAAGTCAAGCTTTCAAGAGTATTAAACAATCCATTAAGGAAGCTCCAATTTTGAAGTCTCCTAATTTCTCTAAGCCAATGCATATTTTCTCCTTTGCTTCTTTTCATACCATTACTGTTGTTCTATTACAAAAAAATGAGGAGGGCTTCGAACAACCCATTGCATTTTTAGAAAATCTTTACAATTTACTGAGGTCAAATATGACATGATGGAAAAAAAACCATATGTTAGAATTGCCAAGATCTGATTGCAAACCTAAAAAATTACCTTCCACAGAAGAAGAAAACGAAAAAGCAGAGATTTGCATAAAAACATGCAATTTGATATATTCGAAAAGACCAATTAATTACAAGAGATAATTTGCTTTATAAAAGCAAAGATGCATAAACATAATCTTATCTTGAGCAACAAGATAGCTCGATAAGATAAAGATGAGATCCTATAACTTAGGAATTAAATAAACCTAAGTAAACTTATGCAAAGTGTAATTAATAATTAATTACACCAACACCCCCCATAAGTGCAACTTAGGGAGAAGTAGATTATTATGCAAATATGAGTCTCGGCAACAAGGCCTGATCAGGTACTCATGTACAAATGCAAAGAGAGATAAACCCCCCTCAGTGAGATGAACTACTACGAAGAAACACTGGAAGAACTCTGATGAAGCAACACTAGAACCCCAAATCCGGCAAGCAAGGAAAGATACTTCTATTTGCAAAATACCAATTGGAATCACAAATGCAATAGCAGACCCGATGCCAAGGAACACTAGAAATTCACATACTGGATCAACTCTAGAATCTGTGAACAACAATAGATGAAAAGATGAATGGACCCATAATGGTGACAAATCTGGAAGCTGTGTCTCAAAGCCAATGCCAAACTAAAACTAAAACTGCCCATAGGATGAGTACCATCAAGATTCTAAAACATTAACCATAAAACCATGGCCTTCAAATGAGAAAGATCTAAACCAATGTGGATTAAGAACTATAAAATCCCAATGTAAAGTGTGAACCGAAACAAACCAATGATGTGTCCAACTAAGCAAGAAAGAAGCTAAAAGAAGACAACAGGAAACCAGACAAACTCATGCAAGTTGTCACCAATCATGAAAGATGGATGCAATAACCCCCCTTAATGGAACTTTATCTCAATTCATTTATTAGAATAACCCAATGATTGTAAAAGAAGATAATGCAAAACATACATAAACTACAGAGAAAATGCAAACCTAGTGCATGAAAACAAAAATGAGTGCATGTAGAAACCAATGTTCACATCTGCCTCCATGATGAAAAATCTTCAAATTTGATTTCTGAAAAATCTGTTTATAATGAGTATACAAAAAAAGAAACCCAAAATTTTTTTGAAGCAAAAAATAAAACCCAGAAATCGTTTTTTGATCCAGCAAGCAGAAGATTAAAAAATATTTTTTTTAAACCTTTAGCCAGGTGAAAAAAATGACGTGTGATGGTTTTTGTGCAGCTATTTTCTTCATATCTGTGAAAAAAATCAAAAAAATGAAAGATACCCAGATCGGATTTTGACGATGGCTACAAAACCCAGAAATCGTTTTTCCTACAACTAAGTGGAAGCTAGATTTATGAAGCAAAACTAAAAATGGCTCCAATAAAAAATAATTTTCATCAAACCTCAATCTTTTCCAATGCTCTAATACCATGTTAGAATTGCCAAGATCTGATTGCAAACATGAAAATTACCTTCCACAGAAGAGGAAAACGAAAAAGCAGAGATTTGCATAAAAACATGCAATTTGATATATTCGAAAAGACCAATTAATTACAAGAGATAATTTGCTTTATAAAAGCAAAGATGCCTAAACGTAATCTTATCTTGAGCAACAAGATAGCTCGATAAGATAAAGATGAAATCCTATAACTTAGGAATTAAATAAACCTAAGTAAACTTATGCAAAGTGTAATTAATAATTAATTACACCAACACCATATGCCCTAGTTAAAGTTGTGAAAAATTTCAAAACTTATTTAATGGGAGATACTATTATAGACTTTGTACCAAGTGCTAATGTGAAAGATATTTTCACTTATCAGGAAACTATAGGCAGAAGGTGTAGATGGATCAACAAGATCCAATAATTCAATATTGTTGTCCAGATCACTAAGTTAGTTAGGGGGCAAGGCCTAGCCAAACTGATGATAGAGACTAATTTGGAAGCTAATTAGATAAATCAAATAGAAATTGTTGATGTTGCACCCATCTGTGATATGCAAACATGTGGCTGGTATCAAATAATTTTTTAGTATTTGTAGACTCTTCAATGTTTTGTAGACATGGTTGACAATGACAAGAGGACATTGAAATTGCATGCCATCGAGTATACATGATTACTGACAATGAGCTATGGTGGAGGAACCGGGATGGTGTACTGCTTAAATGAGTAGATGGAAAATAGGCATTAGAACTCTTGTAGGAAATGCACAATGGAGTATGTGGTGGTCATTACATGAAAAAGACCACTAATCATAATGTCTTAAGGGTAGGATTCTGGTGGCCTACTATTTTTAAGGATTCTCACAAGTTTTTTAACACTTGTGATGATTTTTAATGGTTTGCAGGAAAGTTAAATTTTTCAGGAAGCTTGCTACTAAGACCTATTGTTGTTCAGACACCTTTTCAACAATGGGGAATTGACTTCATTGGAGAAATACCAAAAAAGTCTAGTGGAGGGTACTCATGGATCTTGGTTTCCACTGATTATTTCACAAAATAGGTAGAAGAAATACCCACAAAAAAGGAAACAAGCAAGGTGGTGGTGGATTTCCTATTGAATAATATTCTTATTAGGTTTGAAATCCTGGAAAAGATCATCTAAGATAATGCTATGTGTTTTAGATCTAAGGAATTCAAACACTTTTGTGATAAACATGGCATACAAATTTCTTATTCTTCACCGTACCATCCTCAAGGAAATGGTCATGCTGAGTCTAGCAATAAGAGCTTAATAAAAATCATCAAAAGGGTGATGGAGAAGAACAGAAAGGCGTGGGACTCAAAGTTGAAATTAGCACTCTGGGCAGATAGTGACTATGAAAAAGGCTACTAGTTATTCACTGTTTGGCTTGGTATATGGTCTAGATGCTAGCTTGCCACATAATAACTTACTAAAGATGTAAATTTTTTTGCAAGAGTATGATGAGGAGATATGTGATGATATGCAACACATGATTAATAATCTGGCGCAATTGGATGAGACTAGAAGAGAAGCTCATTCAAAAAATATGAAGATGTAGTTGCAAGTTAAGCATTTACATGATAAGAGAGATTCTCCTAGAAAGTTTGAGGTGAATAGTATGGTGTTAGCTTGGAATGCAAGGGCTCAAGATAAGGGTAAGCGTGGAAATTTTTAAGCATTATGGTTAGAACCTTATCTGATAGTCAATACAAATTGTGAGGATTCATATTTCCTCCAAAGCTTGACAGGAAAACATTTTGAATTGCTAGTACATGGACAACTATTAAAGCCATACTTCTCCTAAGTATGTTATAATTCCATGTACACTGTAGGTTTTGTACAATTTGTGTATAGGTGTATTTTTTTTGGTTAGTTTATTGTGTCTAGCTGGTTTACTTCAACATGAGATTCTAGGATCTCACCATTTCTATGAGAGACATGCGTCCCTAGTTAGAACCATTGACGAAACCTGCAAAAATTTTCTAGTTCCATCTCAAAATCTTACTATTGGGTTGGCATCTGAAAGCTTAGGGTTTTGTGTGTCATCACTTTTGTAGGGTTTTTTGAACCCTTCCTTAATTATCCCTCAAGTTTTTGTTTATGCCAAGGTTCAAATTTGTTGTTGACCTTTTGTTTCCCATTGCCGGTTACATTAAAACATCTTATGTCATTAACGATCATGGAGTAACCGGTCCCTCATGCCTAAGTCTGAGTTTCTTATTTTTTATAAGGTTGAATCAAAGGCCTTTTTGGCTATACATTCTTTGCATTTCATGACAAGAACTTTTGAGCCTGTTTTCTTGTGTCATCCTAGATGGTCCCCTTTATTAGAATAACTTGTGGGCACATGCTTAAATTTTTTCACTTAAGTCCCATCAACCATCTCTCTTTTTTGTTCATTGTAAATAGTTTCTAAAAGGTATGTTTAAATTGGTGATAAGCGATGAGCGATATTTCTTTAGTTTCACTCATCATCGATAGCTTTGAGATCTCTTGATATGAATCAGTGATGAACGATGCTCTTGCTTCTCTGTATGTCATTAAATTTTCACTTATTGCTAATAAATTTTGAGCCTTGAATATTTAATTAGCGATCAATGATGACCTTCAGGAATTTTTTTTCTTCTCTTCATCATTCATCGTGGATGGTTGTGTGATTGTAATTTTAAAAATAATGATGAGTGATATGAATTATCTCCTGTTCTTCATGTATTGTGGATGGGTTTTGAATGTTAAGTTTCAAAATAGAGGTACACAATGCAAGTGTTTGATGTAATCATTGGGATCTCTCATCGCTAATTGCTTGCAAAATTTATGAGGAGAATTACCGATAAGTGATAGCCTTGGTGATTTTATATTTTCCCCTATCACTCATCACAAATCCTTTCCAAAACTCTAGTTTCAAAATAGCGATGAGGAATGAGTCATCTTTTCAACTTTCTTTTGTTGATTTGAATTGATCTTATGAGCAATGCCTTTTGCATCATTGATTTTTATGTAGGTGCACATGTCTTAATTCTTGCTTCATTGCTTTATCTCCTATCACTATATTGATCTAGAGTTTGAAGTTAAATCAGAAATGTGTGATGGGAAAATGAACATGATTGAGGATGGGCCATAATTTCAAGGGCTAAGATTTCATCAAGTGGATGCTTGTGTCACTGATAGAATTGGTGAAGGATGAAATGTGTCAGTGATAAGTGATGACTATTGAATGAAAAGGAAAAATGAAAGTATCTTGAGGACATCATATACAACAAAGAAGAAAGTAGTGAGGCCAAATGAGAACCATTGATATGGTTTTAAAGTAGAGTGATTAATGACCATGGTTTGAATGTGAACGACTAGATGTTAGTTTGCTTGCATGAACTTACTATCAAACATTAATGGTGGTATGTCCATCTCTCAACCATAAAGAAGGTAGATACCTAGTTTCTTGCACATTTGGAATTTCTTGGAAGTGGAGAGGAATACCAAAAGCTGGAGAAATTGTGTGGAAAGCTCCAACAAAATATTTCAGTAGCAATTGTATCAATCGTTCACCTAGTTAAGCAAACTATGTATCCCCTCCTATTTGAAATATTAAATCACAATATTCTAGAAGGGTGATAGGGAATTGGGGAGATAATTTTCTTATGGTTTTCTCCATTTGAATATTTCAATTTTGGTGATATGTGTTGGGTAAAGTTTGGAAATATTTTGTTCTATAAGTGGTGCCTTGAGTTTTTGTACCTAGGTAGGTCTTTTTGATTGCCAAAAAATTGTAAACCCTAGTTCTACTGCATTGCAAACATGAGTGAACCAAAGCCTAGTGAATCCAATATTATACTAGAGAGGAAGCCAAAATAAAAAAAATGGTTAAAAGGCTTATAAATAAGGATGTTTCATCTGAGGATGAGCCGAAACCACTTGCAGTATCTAACCCTACACCAAGTAATCATGTGACGTCTACTAGGTCCAAAAGTGCAAAAAAGGAAAAAGAAACATTTATGCAGGAGGCCTCTGGAGATGTAAAGGAAGGAGGGTCATGAATTGGAAAGAGACCTACGGGTCAAGTCTCTATGACCACCAGGTTAATTGATAGTGTTGGTGAAATTGGTGAATTAGCCCAGCCTTAGAGAGGGTGGAAATTATTCCTGCATGCTTTTAACATGTAGTATTCTAGCAAGTGAACATGTTACTTATGGGGGCTATGCCTTGGGAAGCTAGTGGTGCCAAATGTGTTTGTGTAGGTGGATGTGATGATGGAGTTCACCAGACACTATCATCCCACTAACAGAACAATCAAGAGTGAAAATGGTGATGTCATCCTTGAAGTGACAAGTGACATGATTATGGAGGTATTTGGGTTGAATCCCAATTATACTATGAAAATTAAGCATGCAGAGTTATATGGTGAATATGAGTATAACATATTTAAATACATAAATAGACTACTTGTTCGACATAGAAAGAGCAAGGAGATATTTCTCCCTAAGGATGTTGATCCTTTTGAATATGAAGAGTTTGTGAATTATTTCAAGAACACATACTATTTCCTAAATCAAGTGTTGGCTTGAAGTTTTGAGGTGAGGATAGCCCCTAACTTGTTGGTGGTGGTAGCGAATATACAGGCTCAGAATTGGAACACTTGTTTTGATTATGCCACCTATATTGTTGAACAAATGCACAGGGATTTCATCAAATTGAAGAAAGAGGTTCTCGCTTTGCATTTCCCTCATTACTCATTGTTAATGCATATGATCCTATTTGAGGGTGATTATGGCCAAAAAAGGAAGTTGAAATTGAGATTAAGGGACAATGAGAATAATGTTTTTCCAGTACAAATGTGGACACACATTTGGTATTAGGATTGTCCTAATTCTAATTATTTCATGTTTTCTAATGTTATAAGATTTGGTATCCTCGAGGTGTTGGGTATAACACCTATTCATAGGATTTCTCTAGCAATCAGAAGTATCATGCATCCAAAAGATATACCTTGATCAAAACCAACACATAATTGGGTAGATTGGTTTCTCCATTCAAAATATACTCTAATCAGAGCTCATGGGTCTAAGGTGGCACCACACTGTTTTCCCCTATATATCTCTGAATAATTGGCTTTTATGGAACTCATGTGGTATATTGATTTTATGGATTATGAAATGCTCAAAAAGCTTAGGAAGGGTACTATGGTGAATCTCCAATGCACTTTTTCTTACTTAAAGTTATTGCCCCTAAAGGGTATAAAAAGTTTGGGATCATGGTGAATAATCTTATGTTTCCTTTTAATGAGGTTAGGATTTTTGACCCAAAAGGGTTTGTGTCATTAGTTATTAGTACCTATAGATCATTAGTAATTATACATAGATGATGTATTGAGAAACTTGACAAGTGATGAGGCTATCATATCTAGAAAGAAAGAATGAACATCCATAATGGACATTGAAGAGAGTATCATGAAAAGGAATTTCTTTTATGTGAGTCCTTATGATGTAATTGCAAACCCATTTGAAAGAGCTTTCACAAAGCTAAGGGATTATCAAAATGGTGATTTCAACATGAAGGTGAAAGAGGCTTCTAATAAAGCACAAGCTCTCCTGGAACAACAACCTCAGGCTATGGATATCCTAGAGCAACCTATAGATGTTGAAGAAGTTAAGAGGGAAAAAATGGCAAAACATGTGCTAGGAGATGAGGAGGTAGAGAAGAAAATCCCTCCCCTTGATATTGAAGAAACCCTTGGTTCAAAAGTTCCTTCTGATAGAATTATCAAATGGCATTATGATAAAGAAAATGATGATGATCCTAGGGTCAAGGATTGCGATGAATTCCTTACAGATGATAATTTTGTGCAATCTAAGGAATTTATGGTTCAACAGAGGAGTAAAGAGATGAAAGAAAGGCTTCAACTATCAAGGGCTAGGGTTGACCCTTCTCAACAAGAAAAATCTAAGAAACTAGAGGAAGAAAATAGCATGGCTGAGATTACAGCTATTACTCCTGCTAATGATAGGAAAATTGTCATAGATAGTGGAATCATGTTGTTACCAGGATGTACTATCACCTCAGCTATAGCATATGATGCAGTAAGAAGAGATCCCTAGGCTTCAATATCTGAGGAGCAGTTTGAGGATAAGGTGTTTGGATCTAGATATAGTCCAAAGTTGCATACTCTTGCAATTTGGTCTATGGAACCTAATATTGGAAAGAATGAGGTTGCTAGACCTATTGAATATTTTATAGGTTCCTTGGTAGTGAAGAGGGATGCATATGTAATTCCTATCCAAGAATGTAAGTTAACTACTCATGCTACAATGCTCAATGTGGACATCACATAGATTTCTCAGAAAAAGTATGATTCTTAATTGAAAGAATATAATAAGGCCTTGGATGAAATAAACAAGAGGAGAGCCATTGTTTAGGCTAGTCAGTTAGTAAAGACACTATCCATGCCATCTTATTCTTCTTCAGACTTGTTTACATAGGATAGGGAAACCTTGGCCTTGAGAATAAAGATTTGAATGATCAACTAAGTACAGAAAAGGAAAATGCTAAAAAGGATAAGTTTGAAAATGTTAATTAGACAAATGACATTTTTATGGATGTATTGAAATATAGAGTGACCAAATTGGTCAATAAAGCTACTGATGTATGACCTACTTATAAGAGCATTCATGAAGTAGAGATAAGGTATTTGCAAATACAAGAAGCCTTTATGAATGAATGGAGGAAATGGAGTACTAGAGTTTGTGATCTAAAAGAAATTATGCCTAAAATGAAGGATGACCCTGGGGAACACACAAATATGCCCAAAATACTACAAGCTATTGACCCCATAAATGAGATAACCAATTTTCATGGAAAACTAGGGACTCAACTCCAAAGTAAGCTGAAGATATTCAAAAATATGGTGAAATGTGGTTTGCCTGAAATATTTAATCACAAAGGTGAGTTACATCAGTTTGAAAAATGGAGGGAGAAATTGGGAGATCTTCTCACATCAACTAAGATGCTATTGATTGTGGATGATTACACTCTATTGAATCCACATATTGATATGCTAATAGAGATTGAAACGGGAATGGATTCTTTGTCAAACATGTCAGAGCATTAATTGATGCTAGATACACTCAACATAATGAAAAGGTACAAAGTTTGTTGGATGTGAAGTGGACCACTGAGGAGTATACTACCTGGTTGGATAAGTATACTAAATAATATTGTAGGGGGATGATACTAGATATGATGAATAACAAATAAGGGGAATAAACAATACATAGCTTGAAAAGATTGTAGATTAGGCTTTTGATAAATTATTGCAAAAATATTGTTTTCCCCTCAACATAAAGATTGATGCGACAAGTGCTAATGTGGATAAGTCAATCTTTCTTCTTTATCCGCTTTCCTTGTTTTGTAATTTTGAATGGTCGGTTTTACCCATGGAGGACACTTTTTGAGTGCGTGGAGAATATTTTAAAGTTGTTGTAACAAATAAATGATGCCTTTTTGAGGTGGGATTGGATATCTACAATGAATGAGGATGAATTTTTCCTCATGTTTTATTTCCACCATCTTAAAGCTCGAATGTAATTAAAAATGGAATATTTGTTTTAGTGGTCCAATAGGGTTTTGACATCTATGCTTCCTAGCCTGAAGCTTGTTTTCTCTTTCATTTCTATAAGAAAGAATTCAGGGCTAGAAGCAAGGGTTAATCAAAAAATAATTGACATAGTGAATTGTAATGGGAATACAAAGCATATTTTAAGTTTTTGTCTTAAGTTCAGAGTCTTTTAGTTATGTATGTTATTTTGATAATAAATAGAAAATACAATACAAAATGATAGTATTTCCATGGCTATTTTCTCTCCTCTGTAATTTTTTTGCGAGTTATGAATGAAAATAATCAAGTATTATGTTGTTGATCTCCATTGTGTTTTAGTGGATTCATAATTTCACTCTTTCTTATTAATTCAATGAATTAGTGTAAGTGCTTGAATGAGATTGTTGACTAGTATGAATTATGTCCTATGATAGATCTTTAAGAAGTGGTGGTCGAGAATGTTATGAGGAATTATTGTAATGTAGTGTTTCTTGAGCTATATATTGCTATTGTTCAAATCCTATCATATTGCATAGGTTAAGATTGAATTTGTGTTTAGGATAAGACATTGGTTTTTGTATATTGTTCATAATTCATTTCCTGGGTCAGTTTGTTAGCAAATCAATCTTTATTTACTATTACAAATTTTTGCTACAACTCAATTGGTGGAGCTGATTAAATATTGTTATATTTGAAAGTGAAAATACAGTTATTTTTGCATATGCCTAAGTGGTGTTTACACTATATTATCATTCGTCAAGTGAAAATTATGCAAGTGTTTTGAGATGACTGAATTTCATAAGTATTGCTCAAATTTTTACAAAATCAAATGGAGTATAGAACTGAGTATACAAATGATTAAGCATAACATAATGATTTCATTTATTTTATGAAGTGATTCACATTACATGTTTTCATTTGATTGCAAGAATACAAATGATGGTACAAATTTTCATTTTAATGTCTTTTTTTAAAAATGGAAATGAAAAAATGAAATTAAATATCCACACAAGCCGTGGTTTTAGCTGTTTCCATTCATGACAAGGAAGGAAATATACAACTAATAGTGAAAAGTAGATAACATGGGACATATCCGTCATTGCCTGAGTTGGGATTTGGTTGATGCCTTGTAGCTTGTACCTTTTTGCTTCTTCTCCCAAATGTACCTACAAAAGATTGAGAAGGGTGTCAATTAAGACCTCAGGATATGAACTATACTACATGCCATACTAATAGAGATATATTTCAATCCTTCCAATGCATAAAACCAACTAAAGGAAGGAACAAGAGCATGAACTGAAAGGGAAACATCATCATCACATATTGTGTTTTTTGCTAACATCGTTTGTTTCCTTGTGCAGGAATAGGAAAATTCATGTAGCTGATTATCTTTTGAAGACCAAGCATGCAGAGATAAATGGGCTCCCACAAGGGTAGAGCTAGGCATGCTACCCCTAATACATTGCAAATGGGGTTGAGTGAAGGAATGCAATTATCATGTTCATTTGAACTATTCAACTGAAAGAGTAAAGGAGAGTTCATTCATTAAAGCCATCAAGTCGACTGTTCACTCATAACAATCAAGTAATATGCTTTTTGAAAGCTACAGGTGGACAATAGACTTAGATGAGCTCAATCAATTCAACTGAATACATCATTTTCATGATTGCAAATCTCAAATATTGTTGTATAGTTTGTATTTTTCTACCATGGGTGTTGTTTAATGCATCTTGTTCATGATATTACAATAGTTTTCTATCTTTAAACAATGATAGTGAACATGCATACATAATGCCTCAACAAAGAGCACTATTTTAGATTTTTCTTTTGGGAAGAGAGTAAGGCATAAGATAGTTTTTATGAAATGGAACATAAAAATGCATGAAGAGTGCTAGATAGAAGATATTAGCCCACCAATAAAATGTAAGGAAAATCAAGCATGAAGAGAGCTTCAAAATTTCAAGCATTAGAATATGCTTTCAAAGAGTACTTGATAAGAATTTGAGTAAGCAAAAGACATTCCCATAATGGACAAAGTTTTGAAGGGTCTAAGTTGAAGCAACATAAGTGAAATAAGGAGTTACAGTGAATAAGGAATTTACAAAATGAACAAGGTTCACAAAGCATGGAGAAGATTATATATCATGTCCTAAGATTTCTAGAAATTACATACATCAAATGCCTTCATGAAATGCAACAAGGGTTTTTTCTTAGCCCACTTTTCTATCAGAAGTTCAAAACCCATCTGGAGTTTCTTTTCGTTTGTAGTAGAGTTGAGAAGTTGAGCTCATTAGAGATGCCATATATGCAGAGGAACTGGAAATTAAATTGAGCAAGGATCACATATATGCCAAGTTTCAGAGCTTGGAGATCTCAACTAAAATGAAAAATGTAATCAAAGGTGCAGAAGTTTAAGCTTTTAGCTCTCAAAATTAATACCCATATGAGGGATTTAGTTGAATACTCATATTTCTTCATATCATAGTGTACCCATGTTGGGTTTTTGCATTAAGTACAAAATAGGTGAATTCCTTTCAGGATAAAGTGAACCCACATGGGGGTTTGATTTTAAATTACAAATTTCTCATTTTTTGGAATACCCACATTGGGGTTTTGAATTAAAAGGAAGATAGTGCAATTTTCAAGAATACCCACATGGGGATTTCTACAAAGAAGCAAGATAGATGTTTTCTTTCATTTTTAGAGAAACCCATATGGGGTTTTTGAAAGAAGAACAAAGTACATAAATGTCATGGTGGGCCATACTGGTTTTCAATAGGAGGTCATAGAATAAACAATATTCCTTCAAATAATGAATATCCATATGAGTATGTCAAATCTAAAAGCATATTTATTCAGTTCTTTTACTATTTTCTGAATACCCACATGGGGTTTCTTTAAAAAAAATTGTACAATGGTGGGTTGAGCTCGAGAAAAATAAACATGGTTTTCTTTCAAGTCCTAGTATACTCATATTGGGGGTTTGGTTTTAAAATACATTTTCTTCAAAATAGCAAACACCCACATGAGAGCTCATTTCAAAATGCAGAATACATACTATATTCTCTTGGGTCGAACCCAAAATATTACAAGGAAAACTGATTGTGTACAAGAGTGGCCGCGGCCAAGAGGAGGTGTTTCGGTCCCAAGTTTCATTTGGAAATATAAGAACTCTTTTGGGTCTGTCGTCTAAGCCTAGATTTTGAAGTAAACAATGGATATCATAACAAATTTCTAAGTGAAATGCATTAGAAATGCATGAACAAGGTGTGGCCTATAATGGGTCAGTTTTATTTCAAAAAGAAAGCAACTATTTTGAAGCTTTGTTTGATACAGGAAAACAATGAAAGAGTGAGAACTTACCATTTTATGCATATAGAGGGACAAAATGCCGTGGCCAAGCTCTCACAGAGCTTCCAGATGAAGAGGTAGAGCTCATATTTTTCAGCCAAATGGTGGATACAACAAGAAAAGAAACACATCGCCATATATCATCAAAAAATTATATCACTGCCACGGTCTATGAGGCCATTTTCTCATCAAAAAACCCAAGGAATGAAGAGATAACAGTCAATAGTACTAAACATAATTGGAGGCCGAGTATGATCAAAGTTGAAGAAAGTGAAGGCTCGAATGGGGGCTCCAAATCGAAACCCTAGCTCATACATGGCGGTGGCTCAAAAGAATTCTTTCTAGAGTCTTCGTTTGCAAATGATATGAAATGATAGGGATTCCTTGGTTTTGATATTAGGATTCTTTCTTTTTCCCTAATTCAAACTTAGGAGTTTTGTGCAAATGTTTCAACTTATTATTCTCTAGGTCAATTATCATATGGCTAGATATATTGCTTTAGGTCGAGCCTTGCTGAAATTTCATTTTGACATTGTTTGCTTAAGTATATTAGGGGTAAGACATTTCGATATGTTTCAAGTCAAGAGAGCCTTAGGGTTTTTATCTTTTATCAAATGCCTTGTTTTAATAAACCTTATCTATATGCTTCAATTTTTTTTTTGGATTGATTTTTTAAATAAAATCAATTAAATCAAATGATAGGTATGGCTTTATTTTTCAATTGATTTTAAAGAAATCAATTAGGGTATGGATGAGAGGATAATATGCATTATTTTTTATGATTTTTTCTAAGAAAAATCAGTATTGTAAATGGAGAGATAAGTTTATCATCATTTTGCAAAAGATTTTCAAAAATATTTAATTGCAAAAATAGGTCAAATTGAGATAAAATAAAATCTGCAGATCTTGTAAAGCGAGGATAAAGCAATATTTTATGAATTATTTTATTCCTTTACTATTTTAAGCAGATTGATGTTGTTTTTCTTCCTTGTTCAGATTTGAACTTCTTGATGAAGAGATAAGGTGTTTTTTTTGCTTTAAAAGCATATTTGACCTATATTGGGAAGCTTTTCAATATGTACATGCAAAAAGTGTGTTTTTTCTGCTTTTGTGCAGACTTTTGGGGTAGTTTTTGATACCTTTCCTAGAGTTTTTTCCCGGAGCTCGGATTAGGGTTTTTGTGATATATCTTGAGAAAAACTTAGTGTTTTTCTAGTTCAAATTCTAGTTTCTTGTTTCTTTGTACTTAGTTTTAGATATTGGAATACTCCTTTAGTTGAATAAAGCAACACTCCTATTCCTCAATTTTGTGTCTTTTGTAGTTTTAGTTTGATGCTATATTGTGATTTTTGTTTGCAAAATCCTTATTATGTCCTAGAATATTAATTTTAGTGTAGAAAGTTGAAAGATATAGGTTACATGTTGTATTTAAATTCGAATCTTCATGAAAATTATTTATGTGTTAAGTGTTCATAAGGAATTGTGAAATACTATTGTCTTTTGAAAGTTGTTTGTGGGAAAAACTAGAGTCATCATTAAGTTGTTATCAAATTCTGAAAATCATTTTTTAAGTCATAGTTTCATTGTAGTCATCCTTCTAACTTTTTCCTTCGAAAATCATTTAAAATAGGATCCATCATTTGGAGAACCAACTCACTCTAGATATTCTCTTTTCACATAGATCACCCACACCTGAAAAGAGTTTCCATGTTTCGAAAAATAGTCTAATTTTTGCAAATTTGACAAAGGGTGCATATCTGATTGTCAACAGTTTTTTGGCATGCTTGGTGGGACTCTAAAAATAAATTTCAGAGAAGTTTTAACATTTTAAATTTGTTGTTTGGTGTATGGAACAAGTTATTCAGCCTTTTGGAGGCTCGTTTCAATATACTTGATGACTTTGGTTCTGTTTTTGCATGCAAACTTAGTGCAACCTGCACATGAGAAAAGTACAAACCAAATCAAGTGTTGCACCTTTTGAATATTGAAAGTTGTCCCCACGATGAAAAAAATGTAGAGCGGAAAAGATGTTGTTTGAAACACCTACGAGGTCAAAATCAACACCTCCTATTTTCAACTCTTTGGTTTTATCACCAGGAATCCTGGTTCCAATATCACAAGCACCACCAATGGTGGCGCCAAGACAACACCCATTTGCACCTTTTAATGGAGGCAATCCATTAGACATTGCTCAATTTGATGACATCCCAATGCAACCCTTAAAATTTTGGTGTTCTTCACTAGAGAAGATCACACATTGGTTGAGTATATTCATGACTTGGCTACCCTGTGCTTAGTCCATAACATCACACAAGAGAACATCGTGTTAAGACTCTTGGATGCATCACTTAAGGGGAAAGATTTGCAATGGCTCAGCTTACAGCCAACTTAATCACGACATAGGATGCATTAGGTAATGGCATGTATCAGTATTTTGTTGATAAATCTGATAATCTGTCCCTCTTAGAGTAATTGAGTATCATTTAGAGGGCGCCACATGAACACTTGGCTAATTTCAACTACCAATTTCAGAGAACATGGGACAAAATTCCTGCAATGGTAAAGCCTTTACCAACTCATGCTTTTCTATTTTACTTAAAAGCCTTAAATAGTAAGATTTCAATCATGACCCAATCTATGGGTGGGCATACACTCCCTAACGTTTATGACATCGCCATTAGAGCCAAGAATTGTCTCATCCAAGCTGGAGATATAGCCCCTAGACCTCCTATGCCTTTGTTTCCTAAAATACAACCACCCACCCCAATTTCTTTACCTCCCTTAGCTATTGTCCCACCTATTCCAATGATAGGTTATCATAACACAACCCAAGAAATTGCTTCTCCAGCCCAAAACCAAGAAATTTAGGAGATTAAAAGTATACTCAAGACCTTCGGGAATGATCTTATCAGAATTAAGAAGCAAGTTGGTCATGAATATAAGCCTTATCAAACCACTTATCAGCAGAACCAACCAAATAGGCTTGCCTTTTAGAATGATTATCAAGGCCAAAGGAAGAGTTTTAACCCAAGACCATTCTAGCCATACAACCCAAACGTAGCCAGTTGATCAAAGGAACTCGTACCAAAAAATAATATTGCCTAGGATTGCAATTGGTGTTACCCATGTAATCAACCCCATAACCAATCAGTATGTGCTAACCACATGAGAAATCATGCCTTAATGCTCCAAAACAACTATGCTGGTTCAAAAAATGTTGCAGATTAGAATCAGGAACAACAAGATAATCTTGAAGTTTCTTTTCCAAATTAGAAAAGTTTTGAGTTCAGTGGAATGAATGGCCAAGATCAACGAAATTCTCCCGTTTCAACCAATACCAGATTGAAAAAGATAGCTATGGATTTGGGGCTGCAAGTTGGAAATTCACAATAGTAGCCTACAAAGGATAAGCATCCCATTTCTTCATCAAATGTCAATGTTGTAGCACAACCTAAGATGCAGATTCTACAAAGAGACTAAGAAATACTTGGAAAGGAGCAATCAAAGATGCATTTGTAGCCTTTGCAGAGGAAAAATGATGTTGCTGTCACAAAAAAACTAGCAGAAGGTAAATCCTACTTCTTTCAATATTGTTGAACACCTGAGAAAAGCTACTGTCAGCATGTCTATATTAGATGATTTACACATCCCAAGTCAGAAAAGTTTGCTGCAAGATGCTTTAGCTGAACTGCCCATTTTTTATGATACTAATCAAGGAGTTGCTAAAGTCGTGCTTGCAAATGATCTAGAGGTTAAGAATGACCAGAAGAATAAAGAGGTAAAGCCTCCTCCATTTTATTTAAGTATGATTATTGGCGATAAGATTATTTATAATTGTATGATTGATTCTGGTGCTAGTAGTTTAGTCATGCCTAAGAGTTTGGCCAATAAGCTAGGTCTTGTTTATGAGCCTAACCCCTAGAAGGGCATAGTGTAGTTAGATGGGTCTACTATTAAAAATGTTGGTATAATGAAGAGCTTGTCACTTACCTTGCATGCATCCCCGAGCTTTGCTATTCATTAGGATATACATGTTATCAATTTTCCATCGCTCTTCACCATTTGTCTCTTGAGGGATTTTACAGCCAAGCTAGGTGGGTTTTTTTCCTCTGATTGGTCACATCTATTTTTTAGAACAAGGTATGGTACGAAAGTGACCATAAATTCTAAGCCTCTCACCAAAGACCATATCGAACCATATTCCCTGAATCCTGTATTGGAGGAGCAAACCATGACCTCATACTGCAACACTCCTATAGAAAATTATATGAATCTAGATGAATGGGCAGCTAAAGATCATGAGTTTGATCCTTTTCAACACACAAATGAGATAGGATTAGGAGTCTATATGATTCATGAACCAAATTTTGATATGCCTCATCTTTGCAAAGAGGAGGAATAGTCTGTAGAAACAAAAGATAAGCTTTGGAAGATTTACTTCAATGGTTCGAGAAGCAGTATAGGTGTTGGAGGTCATGCTATGTTGATTTCACTAGAGGGAGATAAATATTTTTCAGCTTGCAGATTTGCTTTCAGCTGTTCAAACAATACAACTGAATACCAAGCGTTGGTGCATGGCCTAGATTGGGCTCGAAAGAGAGGTATCAAATGCTTGCAAGTTTATGGTGATTTAGAGTTAATAGTAAATCAGGTTAGAAATCTAAATGTTGCAAAATATGTCTTGCTTAAGAAATATAAGCATCGTGTATGGGATTTGATGGAAGATTTTGATGCTTTTAATATTGTTTTAGTTCCTAGAAGTGAAAATAAGCATGTAGATAGGCTCGCTTCCATAGGAGCCCAATTTGATATTCCAAGCAAAATTCACAAAGTAGAGGCATGCCAATATGTAAAAATAGTGGTTAGACCCTCTGTGCCTGACAATAATGTGAGTTGGCAGGTTTTTGACAGCGATGAGAAAATTGTAAATTTCTTAATTGCTAAAGCTAAGTTTGCAGATGGAAACAAACAAAAGTGGTAGCAATAGTATGACAACCAGATTATGAAGTTGAAGACCAACAAGTTGCCAAAAGGATTGGTGACCTTGGAATTTGTGTTCAATTTAGATGACCAAGTGTAGAAAGATAAGTGCAGCCTGACTATTAAAGAAGAACACTATGAGGTAGTTGAAATCTTCAAAGGCAAGCTTCTCAAGCTGGGAAAGGTATGTAATAAAGAGGAACAACACGAATTTATTCTGTTATGTCAAAAATTTAGTGATGTTTTCTCTTGGGAGTACAAGGATTTGAAAGGTTTTGACCTAGAACTAGCCCAACATACTATCGAAGTAGAGCCTGATGCAAAACCAGTAAGGCATAAATATAGACCTTTTAATCCCAAATTAGAATACCTTATGAAAGTTGAGATGAATACGTTAATTGAGAGTGGTATTATTTTTCCTATCAAGAATACTTCTTGGGTGTCAAACCTAGTTCCATTTAGGAAGAAAAGTGGGGAAATCAGATTGTGTGTCAATTTCCAAGATTTAAATAAAGCATCACTAAAAGACCACTACCCACTCCCTTCCATGGAGCAAATTCTGCAGGTAGTTTTTGGTTTTGATAGATTTTCTTTGCTAGATGGTTACTTAGGTTACAACCAGATTTTGGTAAAGCAAGAGGATCAATTCAAGACAACATTCACAACTAAGTGGGGCATGATGGCCTACAAAAAGATTTCTTTCGACTTATCCAACACTGGAGCACCTTTTCAACGAGCTATGGCTATGGCCTTTCACAACCTCATGAACAAGTTCATTCTAGTATATTTAGATGATATTACTATTTTTCCCAGAAATGCTAATGAGTATCTTGATCATTTAGAGCATATTTTTCAAAGATGCAGAGAGTTCAGAGTGTCTCTCAACCTTAAGAAGTGTGTATTTTTTGTACACAAACATAAACTCCTTGGACACATTGTTTCAAAGCAAGGTATCTCTATAGAATCTGAAAGAGTCTCTACAATTCTTGAATTACCTTTACTAGCTCACAAGAAATGCTTGCAAAGCTTTCTTGGAAGAATAAATTTTGTGAGGAGGTTCATACCAAATATTGCAGCCTTGCTACAACCTCTCACTTCTATGATTAAAAAGAATACGCCCTTCAATTGGACCAAAGAAGGTAAAATAAGATTTGAGAAAATCAAGGAAGCTCTTACAGCTGCCCCTACCCTAATTAATCCAAAGTACGACAGAGATTTCATTCTATATCTATTTGGAGGAGTTGATACTATTTCTGCTATGCTTTGCAAACAAAACAATGAAGGTTTGGAGCAACTTGTAGCATTTTTCAGCTAGGTATTACATGATTATGAGGTGAAGTACTCTTTTTTCGAGAAGGATGTTTTTGCTGTTGTAGGAAGCCTAAAAAGGTTTAGACATATGTTGTCAAATAGAAAAATTCACTTACTAGTTGCTCATTTAACTGTTAAGAATTTCTTACTTAACAAAGATATTAATGATAAGCATGTTGATTGGATAAACAAAGTGATGGAATTTGACGTTGATATTAAGGTAACTAAGCTTGTTAGAGGAAAGGGTTTGTGTGAAAAAATTGTAGGAAATGGGGACAACAACTTAGAAGAAGTTGAAAATGTTGACAAAGTGCTAAACAATGATGATGCAGTCGCTATTCCAATTTCTTCTGCTACTTGGTTGCAACAAATGATGCACTATTTACAAACTGGTGAGTGCCTCGAAGACTTAGACAAAGAAAAAAGAAGGTATTATAGATTACAGGCTATTCCTTTTGCAATTTTTGATGGAATTCTTTATAAAAGAGACTTTCAAGGTGTTTTATTAAGGTGCATTCAGCCTAATCATGTAGATAAGATTTTAGCAGAATTTCATGATGGGCCTTCAGGAGGCCACTTTGCTACAAGAACAACAACCCTAAAAATTATGCGAGCTGGTTATTACTAGCTAGATCTATTTAAAGATGATATTGCCTGGGTCCAAAGATGCGAAAAATTTGCTTTATTTTTGGAAAATAGAGGATTGCAATGTTGCCTCTACATCTGATTCAAGTGGAACAACCCTTTGCTAAGTGGGGCTTAGACCTTATTGGGCCAATCAACCCGCCTTCAAGTGTGGGTCATAAGTGGATCCTTACCGCAACAGATTACTTTACTAAGTGGACCAAGGTGGTTGCTTTAAAAGAATCAAATGAGTCTTTTGTGCTTAATTTCTATCAGGACTTAGTGTCGAGATTTGGTACTCCAGATTCAATAATCTCTAACAATGGTTTGGCTTTTATCGGTTTAAGGATTTTTGATTGGTTAGTCAGGAATAACATTTATTTGAACACGTCTTCTAATTATTATCCTTAGGGGAATGGCCAGGAAGAATCTACAAATAAGAATCTGATTCAGATAATTAAGAAGACAGTTGAGGACAATCAATGGACATGGCATGAAAAGTTAAAGTTATCCCTTTGGGCTAACAAGGTGATTTCGAAAAGGGCCACTGGTTGTTCCCCTTATGTACTTGCTTATGGAAAAGAGGCTAGGTTACTTGTTTCTATTGAATTGCCTACTTTGAGTTTCATTAAAGAGCTGGAATTGCTGAATGAACAACCTCTTGAAGTAAGATTTGCACAATTGATAGAGCTCGAACAAACCAGAAAGGAAGCATTAAGACAACTTGAGATACATCAAGCTCATGTATGAAGAGCTCTTTTGATAAAAGGGCAAGACCATGAGAATTCATTATTGGTGATCTAGTCTTCAAGTGGAATGAATATAAGAGCAGACCTAGACAACATTCCAAATTTGATGCAATTTGGGATGGGCCTTATGTGATCACAGAGTGCAAGGAACACAATGCTTTCCAACTTTCTAAGTTGATTGGAGAGGTATTGTCTATCTCAGTTAATGGGATCCACCTCAAGAATTTCCTCTGAGATAATTTCTATCTTGTAAATAAGTAGAGTAGTTGTTGCAAATAAGTGTGTTACACACATTTCTTTTTAGTAGATTTCTTTTCCCTAAGCGTTGTTGAGCATGTTTTGTTGGCCATCAGGGCCTATTAGTTTGCTTTCTGCATTGTTTCATTTTGTTTTTCTGCTATTTGGAGTGTTGCTATTCAAAGTTCTGAGTTTCATGAAGGGGTAGATTTGACTCTGCGCCCAATGGAGTTTTTAAAGGAAATTGATCTAATGCTTTGCTAGAGAGCACTTAGTGGAAATCGCCAAAATGTTACCAAATTTTTGGTACAACTCAAATAGTGGAGCTGATTGAATATTGTTATATTTGAAAGTGAAAATACAGTTATTTTTGCATGTGCTTACGTGTTTTTTGCACTACATTTATCATTCATCAAGTGACAGTTATGCAAGTGTTTTGAGATAACTGAATTTTAGAAGTATTGCTCAATTTTTTACAAAATCAAATGGAGTATACAAATGATTAAGCATAACATAATGCTTTCATTTATTTCATGAAGTGATTCACTTTACATGTTTTCATTTGATTGCAAGAATACAAATTATGGTACAACTTTTCATTTTAATGCCTTTTTTTTTAGAATGGAAATGAAAGAACGAAATTAAATATCCACACAAGTTGTGGTTTTAGTCGTTTCCATTCATGACAAGGAAGGAAATATACAACTAAAAGTGAAAATTAGATAACATGGGACATATCCATCATTGCCTGAGTTGGTCTTTGGTTGATGTCGCGTAGCTTGCACCTTTTTGTTTCTTCTCTCAAATGTACCTACAAAAGATTGAGAAGGGCGTCAATTAAGAGCTCGGGATATAAACTATACTACAAGCCATACTAACAAAGATATATTTCAATCCTTGCAATGCATAGAACCAACTAAAGGAAGGAACAAGAACATGAACTAAAAGGGAAGCATCATCATCACATATTGTTTTGTATGCTAAGATTGTTTGTTTCCTTGTGCAAGTATAGGAAAATTCATGTAGCTGATTATCTTTTGAAGACCAAGCATGTGGAGAAAAATGGGCTCCCACAAGGGTAGAGCTGAGCATGCTGCCCCTTATACATTACAGATGGGGCTGAGTGAAGGAATATGATTATCATGTTCATTTGAACTATTCAACTGAAAGAGTAAAGGAGAGTTCATTCATCAAATCCATCAAGCCGACTTCTCAACCATAACAATCAAGTAATATTCTTTCTAAAAGCTACAGGTGGACAATAGACTTAGATGAGCTCAATCAATTCAACTGAATACATCATTTTCATGATTGTATATCTTGAATATTGCTGTACAGTTTATATTTTTCTACCATGGGTATTGTTTAATGCATCTTGTTTCATGATATTACAATAGTGTTCTATCTTTAAAAAATAATAGTGAATAGGCATACATAATGCCTCAACAAAGAACACTGTTTCAGATTTTTCATTTGGGAAGAGAGCAAGGCATAAGACAATTTTTATGAAATGGACCATAAAAATGCATGAAGAGTGCCAGATAAAAGATATTAGCCTACCAATAAAATGTAAGGACAGTCAAGCATGAAGAGAGCTTCATATTTTCAAGCATCAAAATATTTTTTCAAAGAGTACTTGATAAGAATTTGAGTAAGCAAAAGACAATCCCAGAATGGACAAAGATTTAAAGGGTCTAAGCTAAAGCAACATAAGTGAAACAAGGAGTTACAGTGAATAAGAAATTTGTAGAATGAACAAGGTTCACAAAGCATGGAGAAGATTATATATCATGTCCTAAGAGTTCTAGAAATTACATACATCAAATGCCTTCATGAAATGAAACAAGGGTTTGTTCATAGCCCACTTTTCTATCAGAGGTTCAAAACCCATCTAGGGTTTCTTTTTGTTTGCAACAGAGTTGAGGAATTGAGCTCATTAGATATGCCATTTATGTAGAGGAACTAGAAATTAAATTGAGCAAGGATCACATACATACCCAGTTTTAGAGATAGGAGATCTCAACTAAAATGCAGAATGTAATCAAAGTTGCACAATTTTGAGCTTTTAGCTCTCAAAATGAATACCCATATGAGGACTTTAGTCGAATATTCAGATTTATTCATATCACAGTGTACCCATGTTTGGTTTTTGCATTAAGTACAAAATAGGTGAATTCCTTTCAGGATAAAGTGAACCCACATGGGGGTTTGATTTTAAATTACAAATTTCTCATTTTTTGGAATACCCACATTGGGGTTTTGAATTAAAAGGAAGATAGTGCAATTTTCAAGAATACCCACATGGGGATTTCTACAGAGAAGCAAGATAGATGTTTTCTTTCATTTTCAGAGGAACCCATATGGGGTTTTTGAAAGAACAAAGTACATAAATGTCATGGTGGGCCATACTGGTTTTCAACAGGAGGTCATAGAATAAACAATATTCCTTCAAATAACAAATATCCATTTGTTTATGTCAAATCCAAATGCAGATTTATTCAGATCTTTTATTATTTTCTGAATACCCACATGGGGTTTCTTTAAAAAAAAAATTGTACAATGGTGGGTTGAGCTCAAGACAAATAAACATGGTTTTGTTTCAAGTCCCAGTATGTACCCATATTGGGGGTTTGGTTTTAAAATGCATTTTGTTAAAAATAGTTAACACCACATGAGAGCTTGTTTCAAAATGCATAATACACACTATATTCTCTTGGGTCGAACCCAAAAAATTACAAGGAAAACCCATTGTGTACAAGAGTGGTCGCAGCTCAGAGGAGGTGTTTCGGTCCCAAGTTTCATTTGGAAATAGAAGAACACTTTTGGGTCTGTCGTCTAAGTCCAGAATCTAAAGTAAACAATGGATATTGTAAAAAAATTCTAAGTGAAATGCATTAGAAATGCATGAACATGGCATGGTTTGTAATGGGTCAGTTTTATTTCGAAAAGGAATAAACTATTTTGAAGCTTTGTTTAATATGGGAAAAGCAATGAAAGAGTGAGAACTTACCATTTTATGCATATAGAGCGACAACATGCCACGACCAATCTCTCACGGAGCTTCCAAATGAAAGGGTAGAGCTCATATTTGTTGGCCAAATGATGGATACAACAGGCAAAGAAACACAGCTCGCCATATATCATCAAAAAATTATATCACTACCGTGGCCTATGAGGCCATTTTCTCATAAAAAAACCCAAGGAATAAAGAGATAACAGGAAACAATACTCACCATAGCTGGAGGCCGAGTATTATTAGAATTGAAGAAAGTGAAGGCTCGAATGGGGGCTCCAAATCGAAACCCTAGCTCATACATGGCGGCGGCTCAAAAGCATTCTTTCTAGAGTCTTCATTTGCAAATGATACGAAATGGTAGAGATTCCTTTGTTTTGATATTAGGCTTATTTCTTTTTCCCTAACTTGAACTTAGGAGTTTTGTACAAATGTTTCAACTTATTATTCCCTAGGTCAATTATCAGGTGGCCAGATATATTGCTTTAGGTCGAGCTTTGCTGAAATTTCATTTTGACATTGTTTTCTAAGTATATTAGGGGTAAGACATTTTGATATGTTTCAAGTCAAGAGAGCCTTAGGGTTTTTATCTTTTATCAAATGCCTTGTTTTAATAAACCTTATCTATATGCTTCCGGTTTTATTTTATTGATTTTTAAAGAAAATAAATTAAATGAAATGATAGGTATGGCTTTATTTTTCAATTGATTTTAAAGAAATCAATTAGGGTATGGATGAGAGGAAATATATATTATTTTTTATGATTTTTTCTAAGAAAAAATAGTATTGTAAATGGAGAGATAAGTTTATCATCATTTTGCAAAAGATTTTCAAAAATATTGAATTGAAAAAATAGGTCAAATTGAGATAAAATAAAATTTGCAGATCTTGTAAAGCGAGGATAAAGCAATATTTTATGAATTATTTTATTCCTTTGCTATTTTAAGCAGATTGATGTTGTTTTTCTTCCTTGGTCGGATTTGAACTTCTTGATGGAGAGATAAGGTATTTTTTTTGCTTTAAAAGTAGATTTGACCTATATTGGGAATCTTTTCAGTCTGTACATGCAAAAAGTGTGTTTTTTCTACGTTTGTACAAACTTTTGGGGTAGTTTTTGATACGTTTCTTGGAGTTTTTTTCCTGGAGCTTAGATTAGTGTTTTGGTGATATATCTTGAGAAAAACTTAGTGGTTTTCTAGTTCAGATTCTAGTTTCTTGCTCTTACACATTTTTGAGCTTGTAAAATTACTTTGTACTCAATTTCAAATACTGGCATACTCCTTTAGTTGAATAAAGCAACACTCCTATTCCTCAATTTTGTGTCTTTTGCAGTTTTAGAATTGTAATTCTAGTGTAGAAAGTTGAAAGATTCAGGTTGCATGTTGTATTTAAATTTTAATCTTTATGCAAATTATTTATGTGTTAAGTGTTCATGAGGAATTGTGAAATACTTTTGTCTTCTGAAAGTTGTTTGTGGGAAAAACCAGAGTCATCATTAAGCTGATATCAAATTTTGAAAATAAGATTTTAAGTCATAGTTTCATTGTAGTCATTCTTCTAACTTTTTCCTTCAAAAATCATTTAAACTAGGGTCCATCATTCATAGAACTAGCTCACTCTGAGGATTATCTTTTCATGTAGATCACCCACATCTAAAAAGAGTTTCCATGTTTCAACAGATAGTCTGATTTTTGCAAATTTGACAAAGGGTGCATATCTGATTTTCAAAATTTATGAATCCTTAAAATGAGTAATCATTATAGTTATGTTGTGATGAGTTTCACCTTTCTCATGCTCCAAGTATAAGGTATTCTTTAAAATATTTTCCATCCCTTTTAATACACTACGTTGTTGAGTATATATATGAGAAATATCTATTTTTTATGGTGTATTTAATTGTGGTTAGCACAATTTCTTAAATATACATTATGGGACAACCCTCTTGGATTTCATAGAGCCCAAAGTGTAGGAGTAGAAGTTTTGCAGCTTTTATGCATTCGTTGGCCAATCCCTTTAGATTGCTGATTATTGGAAATGGAAAAATCCATCTAGGTAATTCTGAAGCTCGGCTTGGTTCTTAAAATCACCAACAAGAACCTAAAAAGGTGTTTGAATTGAGGGTGGCTAGGAGAGATGGGGCTGAAAATATATAAATTTTATCATAAATTTAGATTCACATGAAAAGGGTTGAAAACCAAAGTTTTTTATGACACAATATAGTTCACCTTCAAAATTTGTTCTTTTTTGGTTTTCTAATTATTAACTTTGTTGGATTTTTTTTATGTATTTAATTCATAGAACAAATTTGATAAATATAAAAGTGTTTCATATTACTCAATTTTTTTTCATTGTAACTCTTTTGTGTAATCTATTGGAACAATTTGATGGTGGTTCAATGTGGAATATCTTTTTTATACTCTTATCTATAAGAATTTTATCATCAATTTGCACCAAGGATAGGGTGGATTCTTTTGTTAATGTCATAGTTTGTTTTTCCCTTTAAAATTCATACCTTCTTGTGTATTGGTTATGGTTTCATAGATTGAACAAGGAATGGTTTATATTAGTTTTTACCACATTCTACATTTCAACCACTTCCATGGTGGATGATTGAGGAAGAATTTTTTTTTAAATTATAATTCATAGAGGAAAGGGAGGTATTTTGGAGAGATAAAAACATATATGGTTTAGGTATAAAAACCATGATAGGAAGAGGGGTCATCTAAAACACCATTAAAATAATGATATGGTATCTACAATAAGCATGGTGTCACCCTATCCTCATTTATGCGGTCTTCATTATACAAATGAGAGCCATAGGAAAGATGGAATCATTGCGACTTCCTTGGTAGAAATGTATGTAGAAATATGAGAGCATAGAGGAAGAATGAAGGTGGGATACAATCCATCAAAATAAAAACATTCTAATTAAATACCATAATTGCAAGATATAGACTTGAAATGGATTTGTTGAAAAGGCTTGAGAAAATTTGAAGAAAATTTATTTGGTAGGTGTAAATATAGAATCCAAAACCTTTGACAACATCCTCCCTTCTATCTTACACTAAAGGGGAGCTTATGAATAGTGGTACATCCATTGAAACACATAAGATATATTTTTTTGTGAGATACATGATAGAGTATAGGGGTGAGGTGCATTTAAAATATCGAAGCGAGAGAGAATGCAATGAAATTTATTTGGTGAGATCTTGAAATATGGTCTCATAGAATTCAATGATTGTAGGATATGTGTAGGTATGCACAAATTGATGCCTTAATGATAATTTTAAGATAATTCCTCAAAGTAATGCAGTTTCATAAAAGTGATGGTTGCAAGATATCTACAAAATAGATATGTTGAGAAGGATTTAAGAACTTTCAAGTAGATGTGAAGTGAGATTCTACCATGTTTTGAAGCATTCATCTTGAATGTGCCAAAAAGAGAGCCTTAGAATGAGTTAAGACATCCATCAATGTATTAAGCAAAATATATTTTGTGAGAAGAGGGCTTGTCATTGTAAATATGAAAGTAGAGAATATTTACTCTTAGTTAGCAATATGCATGGTCTCATTACCCTGTAACAAAAATTAGACGAGTCTTGGTGATCAAAAGAACTATTGAGGGGATTGATGTGTTACACTGGGGTGATCCCACAATACTGGTTTACAATTTCTGGGAGATCCTATTTTTTCCTGAAATCACATATTTTTAGAAAATATAATGATTTAAGACTTGAAAATTTCCATTTAAATGATTCTGATTGAAGAGGGTTTGATCGAACCACCTTAGATCAAACCCCCTTGGATAGAACCCTGCTAGTTTTAAACCATACCTATAACAAAGTCTCCTTTACACCTATCAAAATGCTGATAAAAATCCACTTTTTATTTACCTTTTGGGGGATCAAATAAATTCATTAATTTTTTTTTTTTTGTAAGTATGTAGTCCTTATTATAAGCTTCCAAAAAAGTATAATTTTAAATAAATTTAATTTTATTATTATATTTATTTTTTATTTATTGTGAATGTAGGTTTTTCACTGAAAATCAAGCTCTCTATTTTGCACATATGGAAAAATAATAGATTATCAATTTTTTTTTCAAAATTATCAGTGCACTAGATATGGAAGTCCTTGATCTAAAAAAAATAAAAAATTGATACATATAAAAAAAGTTATGTTGTATATAGTTCACCTATGTCTGAATTGTAATTGGTTTGAGTTCGAAAATTGATTGAGGAAAAAATATTCAATAAAACACTATGAAACCAAATGAAAGCACTAGATATAGTAGTTACAAATATAAATTAAAAAAAAAAAAAAGAATTTTATCCTTCATGGAAGAAAAATTAAGTTGTATATGGTGAGCATCACTCCTTAAAAATGGTGTTTATTGAAAATACTAGTTTTCAAAGGAGATGGAAAAAGAAGTGCAATCTGATTCCAAAAAAATTGAAAAAAAAATGTTTAGAATCTATAGAAAAAAATTCATAAATCACTAGTTTGAATCATCTTCAAATTCCTTACGGTAACTTAGCTACTATAGGTGCTCAAAAGTGAAGATTTAGTTAGAAAAAATTAGTTTAGTGTCCAGTTTGGCCAAAAATTGTAAACTAGTATTTTGGGATCACCCACTAAGCTATGAGACATAGTTCTTTGTGAGGATTCTTACACCATTTGAATTAGCTCATTAAAAAAGAAGAAATAGTTTCATCAATTGTTATGCTTGTATTTTATCTCACTATGAGGGAAACATCTAAATTAGAAAAATATAAGTACTATATATTAGTGATATTTATGAATTAATTTTGTGAGATTTTATTACTATCATAAGTTGTATTTAAAATTAGCAATAGGATATAAATAGAATAATGGTCAATAGATGCTAGTGTAACAACAAAAATAGGGTGCCCCACCTTTTAGGAGATGGGGCACAAGGATAGGGTTCCTATTTCACACTTGTTTCATTCAAGGAAACCCTAGAGATCTCAATCTAGTGATATAAAGGGGAAATAAATCTTGCAATAAGGTGTCCTAGGGTATTATTAGAGACTAAAGAGGGGTTCACCACCAAGCTAGGGCTTGGAAAGACATGTAAAATGCAAAAATTGATGTTGTGCAAACCTTAAGTAAATGACTTAGAAATGAATGAAAAACAAAACAAAAAATTGGAAAAGTATATAGAGGTTCACCTGTAAACCTATAGAAGCCTAAATGAAGACCCAAGATGCTAAAAATGCTAAATTTAATGCACCTTGGGACTCATATGCCAAGTTGGGCGATTTAGTCCCAAATTAGGGTTTCTGGGCAGTAACAAAAATCTGGTGGTGACAGGTTTGGAAGTCTTGAAATATTGAAATTTGGCTATTCTAGGACTCATATGATAGAGGTGGCATATCAATCTTGCTTGAATTTTTTAGAGGATCAAGATCTAAATCTTCTCTTCAATCTCTACTCTATCTTCTCAACCTGGATTTTGGATTTGAAATGATGCCTTTTGGTGATCTTCTAAACAAGGTGATAACTTGGACAACTTTGCAACCTTGACAACTTCTTTCCAATCTTTCTCATCAATGTGTCTTCAACCTAGATCTACAAATCACACACTAAAGAGAGGGAATTTTTTTGTTTTTTTAATAGAAAGGGGTTTTTCTTGGTCAAACCCCGTACTGGTAATTAAACCTTGTAATGGAATCAAATGTAAAGGGGGAATGATGAATGAACAAAATGATATGTTGCAACTCACCAAACCCTAGAAATGAAGTGCTAAAAACATCTATGAAATGGCCCCCAAAGATGTAGATCTTGACTCTTGCTTGAATGTTATGGACCTTGACTTGAATGCTTACTTGAATCATGAAACCCTACATCACAAATGTTGGCTAAAAAAAAAACATGATGCATGATTACTTTGACATGATGCTTGATACTTGAATAATTCTCTAAAACACTTGATAATCATCTCTTGAATGCTATTGAATGCACTTGTAATCTCTTGTATACTCTTGTGATCTCCAATTTTTCTATAAGGATGCTTGTTTAACTTGCTAGGTGAAAAATGAGTGAAATTACCTTGTATTTATACTTGTGTATGCCTAATTCCTCAAAATTACAACACTACATGCTAAAAACAAATCTAGGAGAATAAAATACCACAAAGAATTTGAATTTAATTTAGGTTTAAGCCACACAAGACTCATATGCCAGAAGTGGCATATGAGTCCCATTAGGCTAGGATTTAGGACATATTTTTCAAGAAATGCTTAAATTGATATGAAATCTAGATCGGGGCCCCAAAAATTAGGTGGGACCCATACACCCAAGGTGGCATATGAGTCCCAAATCACTAAATATAGGCCATACAATCCAAAATCACGTGGATTATGATTGTATGCTGGTTTATGTCGAGATTATCCATAAAAAGATACATTAATTAAGGCTTGTGGATGCAAAATAAGGCCAATTAAAGCATAAAGAAGCCCAATTTATTAATCAAACCTTATATTAGTGTGAAAGTGTAAAGGTACACTTTACAATACCCTAAATAAGGCATAATTAAGTTTATTTAGTTTACAAGGGCCCAAGACCTAATGTGAATGTGTTAAACACATTACAATCACTAAATCAAGGAATCATTAAGCTTAATTTAACAAGGGAGGGCCCAAAAAAATTCAAAAGTGTAAAGGGATACATTTTCCATCATTATAGCTAGAAAGGAGAAAGATTCTCAAAAATAACCCTTAAGCTTGATATATTTGTTGACCACCTTTATTAAGGGGTAATGTGCATGGTTAAAACCACCATCATAGGTTTCTCACCTTAATCCTAATGTGCAATCTAGTGAAGATGAGATGTTAGACTTGTAATGTTGGTTATTCTAACTATAAAATCATTATAGATCTATTTTGCAGTGTCCTAAACCTACAAGAAAATTTCCATCTCTCTCTTTGCAATGCATGACATACTTTTTTTTAGACTACAGGAATTGGAATCGAGCATTCGTCCCCTATAAATTGCAATGTACTTGGTAAATTTTTTTCACATGATCACTAATGCTGGAATGACATGCCCTCTAGTACCATGGGGATGGTGGGGAGACTAGATCTCATGATCTCTTGACTACAACATAATGCTTTAGCCAATTGAGATAGGCCCACTAGTTTTAGGGTATGAAAGTTAATTTTTGTAGAGGAATAAAGTTTCCTTGAAAACCAATGTAATACACTAGAATTGGGATGAAAAATAGACTCTTTCACATATATGGTCAATCCTCTTATAGAAATAATTATAATTAAAAAATAAATAATTCATTTAAGTTTTGATGCAATACCAATATTCAATTATAATGGACTAATAAAAATAATTATTTATATAAAAATTAAAATATAAACCCAACAAAAATAAATATATAGGTCTTGATAATGATTCTCTAGCTTTCTAGATGTCTAGGCCATGAACACAACACATTATGTATATTTCCTTATGGTGTTTTATTCTCACTCCAACATCATCAACATCGAACATGAGGCATGCATCTCACTCCTCATCATCAAATTCGCTCAAGGCAATGCCCACAATGGTTGGTCAAGTTGTGTATCTAGGTTTGTTATCACTACAAGTCAATCAAAGGTAGGTCTGTCAAAGAATCTAGGAACTCCCTGAAGGTGATTGAATTGTTGAGTCACTCGATCATAGTAAAATGGCATAACTATGTACTCATATCAACTAGCAAAGAGTCAGTCTTGTTTCATCCTCACTAACTATCTAAATGAATCTAACCAAGCTTATAGTGGACCCTATATGGCCTCCAGATCACGTATACAATGATTAGTTGATTGAAGACCACTTGCTAACATAATAAATATACTACTATGGTATTTGCAATGGGTAGGTATATTCTCAGGGATATGTCCATGCTATCTCTATCATATATCTCATGGGTCACATACATGTGATGTGCTCGAATGCCCATACTTAGAGAAGAGTGCATGCCATCAAGCTCTATGCCTCATAATGTACATATTAACCAAGCTCATAGTAAAGGTAGGCTAGCATGCTTCACCCCTAGGAAAACATGGTATGCTAATCCTCCATCACACACATGGTGTACACAATGCTTTGGTGAAGGCATGTGCCTTATCTATCAAGTGCTATTACAAGTGTTATAGTTGTTATCAAAATTACATGAATGATGGGGATATACATCATTTTTTAGAAACCATTGTAAGTATATTTGACCCTTACCATCATCTGGCATAGCTCAACCAATTCAATATAGTTGATCAAACAAGATATGATTTGGTGCTCTCCCCTCCTCTAAGATTATGATTCTATCCTATATGGATAACCATAGAATCCTATACATATCCTTGAGGGTCACAATCATCTCTACCATTGGAAGATGGGAGGTAATGGAATCTATGTCCCATCTTTTTATGAGTGCCATTAGTACTGCATCATGATACCTCATGGTCGACATGGTAAATATCCATAATAGACCAACATATCTCATATTCCTCTACTCTACATGTGATAGTAATGTGGCATAGTGACATAAGATTCCATGTACGTGACCTCCCAAGTTCTCCCACAAGTGGTGGTACTTGTCAATAATCAAAACATTTATCAATCAGTTGCATCAAATATATCAAAATAATCTTTAGTCAAATTAACACATTTCAAAATAAATTGTCTAGACAAGGGTTCCATAATGGACTAGGGTGCTCATATAGGTCTAGGGCACCTATTTTGGTCAAGGGTGCCCCATAATTGATAAAAACACTAAAGGCACTAAAAATTGAGCTCTTAAGCATGTGGAAATTGAAAAAATGACTTACCTCTCATGCTAGCACTTTGTGTAATGTGGTCTCCCAGGGCCTCTAGTCGAGGTGCATGATACGATTACCATTGTAGCATTTTTTCTCTTAGGGATGCTCAAAATCACTCAAGGTCATCTCAAACTAAAAAGTCATAGTGAATGGTAAAAAAGTTGAAATAATTATTACTTATAGTAAAAACTAGCAATATGATGTTATCCTTCATATTATTTTTCAAACCTCTCCTTACTCAAATCATCACAACTTGGGCTTGTGAACCCTAATTTTCATGGTATCTAGCATGTTGGAATCTTGGTTCTACCTTGTTCTTATCCAACACTTTTAGTCTTGGTTCTTTTTTTGTAAATGGCCCTACCAAAGGAATTTCATAAAAACCCTAATCAATTTGACATGGAAAAGACCATCACCCTATTTCTACATCCATAAAGCAAGAAAAAATAGGGGATATGTACATCCACCCTTAAATTTTATTCTCCTTAGAAGTTTTGTACTAGTAGATTTATTTGTATGTGCAAGATGATTCTAATTTTTTGACAAGTTATTTCTATAGGATGTAGTTCATAACTTTTTGGTTTTACAGGTTAATACATTGGAGACTTCATCTTCTTGCTTGACATTGCTATGTATCACATACAAGTATCCTTTTGGATATCCTTTTTCATATGTTATGATTTACTTTTATGTACTTTATCTGGTATATGCATGTAGTGTCATACACCTGCTAAAGTAGGGGCTAAATGTAGTGTCATGAATTGTTCTCCCTTAGGTGAAAGCATAAAGTCATACTTTATTTGGGGATCACTTAATGTCTATCCCATTAGTAAATTTTAGGACCACTTCCTAGCCTTGGATTTTCCCTTCAACTAAAGAGAACATGAGAATACTACCCCAAAGCACCTTCTTGATTGAATATTTAATTTTTTTAACCCCAAAAGAATACTCATTTTCTGGATAACTCTTGATTTTAAGCATTTCCTATATTTTCAGATCATATTTTAATATATACAAAACAAATAGTTAGGGGAAATGTTACCCTAGACCATGTTAGTTTTGTGATAAATTTGATCCTTAATTTATGTTAGTCTTTAAATGTGACGTGAATTCAATTTTGAGTTTTGGCGGTAAATTAATCCCCAAAATTTAAAATTAAATGAGTTAGCCTACACTTTAATTTATTCCTATGTTCCACTAGTTATATAAACATGAATTATTTCTTAAAAGAAAGGAAATCACAATTACAGTGAAGCTCTACCAAAATTAATATCCTATTCTACAAAATTACAAGCAACTTTTATATTTCATCTAAAAGTTTAGCACAATGGTTGGAGTTTGATGCCAATCGAAGGACAAGTTGGAATCTAGGGTTTGTGGATAGCTTTGGATTCTTTCAAGAGCCTAATGAATTTATTTTAATTATGTTCTCATCTTTAAAATCTGATCTCCTTGTTGTCCCAATTAAGACCTATATTTGAGCATTTTGGTTTTCCCTTGAGTATTTGACTTCCTCTTGAGTTAATCTTGATTGTGACATATATGAATCCTTCTCTAACACATTTGAGGAGGGTTTTATTATTTATTTTATACTTTATAACTTATTACAACCTTAGATACACTTAAGGTTATGAGTACACAATTTATCAATCAACACATCATCTATCCATGGAGGTAGAAATACCAAAACAAGGGCTTGATAGTGACAAATTTCTATATAGCCACCCCTTTCCCTTTTTTTCATGATTTTGTAGCTTCAAATTTGAAAATGATAGATTCTAGGATAGAAAAAATATCAAAAATTTATAGGTTCTAGTCCAGGGTTTCACAAGTCAAGAATCTCCTTTCCTAGTCAAAGGTTCACTCATCCTTAACCACTCAAATTAGGTCCAATTTTTATGAAAAGTACAAAAATACATTCCTTTCTTAGATCTATCATTATTTCATCAATTTTTAGTTCCATTTGTGTGAATAATTTATGATTTCAAATTAGGTTTTCATAGTAAATTAGGTCAATAAATTGACATTAATTTAATCAATTCTCTTGGAAACAAAGGAATTAATCCCATGGAGGATTGGATCTGCTACTAGGTTGTTAGCCAATCTTAACACATTTTTGGTTTGAGTTCTAATGTTGGTGCAAGAAAAGATTGATTTATGTTAATTTACTAGTTAGATCTAGGATCTCTTTTTTTACATCACATTAGGCCATTTGAGAACTCATAGGTCATGAAATATCCATGAAAATAGATATCAAAATTTACATTAGGGGCTTTGGAGAGATGAATAAGGGGTTGGAAGGAGAAATAAACCAAAAATGAGAGGTTTCTCACTATCATAATCCACATAATATTCCATTATCACACTTAGGACAATCATGAGAATCATTTCAACATTTTGTCCAAGATTCCTTGAACCTTTCAACATACATATCAAGAGGATGAAGATAGGTTATAATTGTAAATTTTAATGACCAATGAAATCAATTAAGCAACTTGATTATTATCCAAAATACAAAAGGAATCCAATAATATTTTCCTTAACTATCTTACGCTATTTTCCATAGTGGTAAAATGAATCATGCCCTAAAGGATTGTCATAAGCCTTAGAATAGTTACAAGTATGGATTGATAAAATGATTATAAAAATTTGTAAGGATAATCACAAAGCTATAATTACTATGTTAGGATAATCATGTATAAATTTATCATTATGTTAAAACCCTTGGCAATATCATAATATTTTAAGATAGTCAATACATAGCTCTGTTATGAATAACTTATGTTAAGATATGGCTCAAAGATATAGAGGAATTGTTTCACATAAAGTGATCTATTGATAATAAAGGACAATTAAAGAAGATGAAGAGAATAATTAATGTTATAAAATCCTTCAAGACTATGATAAGGTTGATTTTAATATTTTTATTCTACATATCATGTGATATAATTGACTATGAAAACACATTAGGGAAAATGGATGAATGGTAGGGGAGGCCCCATTTTATTCCTCATGTTTGCTAATCCCTGTGGGCTACAAAGTTATGACAAGGTCTCTTAAGAGCAGTAAGAACAAAAAAATACCATATATAGTTCTCAAAATCTATAAGGCCTAAATTGACAAGTGGAAGTGGGGTCCTTCCACAATAACCTCTCTTATTTTTTATGATGTATATAATAATGTTGTGAATATTTTTATTGTATTTTATACGCTTTTTAAATATGGCCATACATGATTGTAATACAAACATGTAATATACTTAATAATATAATAATTATACCTATTGTTTCAAGGATTATGAGTTGTTTTTTTAAATGCTTCAAGTCAAGTTGATGGTTGGGGAGGATACGGTTCCTTCAACATCACATTTTTAATACACAAATGAACCATTGAATAGAGCTAGATTGATTTAGATTATTGAATTTAGAATACTATTTTATATGTGGGGTACTTAGGCGCATGTTGTAAGTGAAAATGTGTATCATTCAAAAGATGTAGTATTATGTATAGATGTACTATGAACATATTGTAATAATTGATGTTGCTAGTACTTTATCAATGATCTATGAATATATTTAGCATACATGACTTGTATTAAATATTTAATAAAATATTAATATTAAGATGATCTTATTTTTAAATTGTACTTATTATTAATTTATATAAATTACCAAATCTAAAAAAATCTAAAATTACATTTAAAAAAACTATTACAATATACCACCTGTACACTAATAATCATATTAAAACCTATTTCATAAAATAAAGTTGAAATTACAAAATATTTTTCACCATATTTATGGTAAGATATCCTTGTTCATATATATGCACTTTCAAACATAGTACTTATCACTTCCAAGTTTTTCATTCATATTTTAATACTGCAAAATATAATTTGTAACTAGGTCCCTAGAAACTAACGTGTACTAGAGATTAGTGGGCATACTAAATGATAGGAGGTAAGGCAAAAGGATGAGTTTAACAAAGTGAAAGAAAGCCCCCTATATTAAATATAGATTATGAGGCGTTTTTTAATAAATGTGGATTGTCTGTTATAATTCTTCCTCCTCGAGCACAATACACATTACACCGCCGGCACCATATGTTTTTTTATCTTTAGTATAACCAGTTCGATTTATTTTGGGTTGCTTACATGCCGGCATCGGATCATTACATTACAAAAGGAGTTAAAAGAAAATAATTTATAAAGATTATGAAAGACAAAAAGGAATAGAGATAATCGGCCCAGTGATAGGCATAAAGTTCAATTAAAATTTCTTAAAACAAATCAATCTCTCTTTTCTGCTGGCTCTCAGTTTGCATTATGGCAGATCATTCCAAGCCTTCTTCAGATTCTTATTCAGGTTCCCAGGATCCTCTGGAGCAGTACCAGGGATTTTGGTTCCGTAAGAGCTCCTTACAAGGGATTGAGGCAATGCGTTTGGACTTTGAAGCCCATCCCGACGACATAATACTGGTTTCAGCTGTCAAAACTGGTACCACCTGGCTTAAATCCCTTGCCTATACCATTCTCACCTATAATCAATATGACCTAAACGACCCTGCTTATCCTCTGAATAACAAAAACCCTCACGAACTTGTTCCAAACATAGAAGTGCAGCTTTGCGGCCCCCATTCCATTCCAAACCCAATGGCTCTCTCTCCCCGTGTGTTTCACACCCATGCGCCATACCAGTTATTGCCTGAATCCATCAAATCCTCTGGCTGTAAAATTATTTACATTTGCCGCAATCCCAAGGACACTTTTGTCTCACTGTGGGAGATGATCATCAATAGATCAAAGAACAAAGATATCTATGCATCTAAGGAAGAAGCACTACAGAGCTTCTGTAGAGGATTTTACCACAGTGGCCCTTTTTTTGAGCATGTAGCCTCTTATTGGCGTGAGAGAACCAAGCCCAATGTTCTCTGCCTTACTTACGAAGGCCTGAAAGCAGATCCTTTGGGTTCTATTAGAATCTTGAGTGATTTTATGGGGTGTTGGTGGGTAAAGGACGAGGAAGATCTGAGAAAAATTTCTGACAAGTGCAGTTTCCAGTCTCTGTCTGAGATGGGGGTGAACAAAAATGGAGAAATTCGCCTGCCTGGACTTCGACTGAGAAATAACATTTTCTTCAGGGAGGGAAAAGTCGGTGGTTGGAAGAAATTCCTGACATCAGAGTTGAACGCAGAGATGGATAAAATGATTGAAGAGAAACTTTCTTTGGTTAAAGACTTGGGCTTGCAATTCAGGTACGAATTGACAGATACAGACGTTGATTTGGATGGGCAATCTAAGCAGGCCTAAATAACGAAGTGAAGTGATAGCTGTGTGCAGTGTAATCAAAAGCTAGAAGAAGTGGATTAATAGGCCATGGCCTAGTGTGTTAGATTTACTGTGTGGCAGTGCCATTGTAAAAGTTTTATCCTCTGTTATCAGTTTGTAATAATATGGTATGAAATGTTTTTGATCTGTTTGTGTATGTTTTTCTAATAATTTCGATCAATATAAAATAAATGATATTTCAAAAGAGTCCATCTTGAGATTCTGGTACAGATAACAGAAGTTTAAGATCGGTTGAAAATAACTCAGGTCTAACCAGCCAAGGTGTAAGACTCGTTGAACATGAAGTTTCTTCCTGTGGTAGCTGATAAAAATAGTTTAGGTCCACAATATGTTCTTTTTACTTTATAATTGCAATGGTATAAACACTCCGAAGATTTATTTTTGTTATAAGTATTTTTTTATCGTTTCTACATGTTATTTTATTGACTGTATTTTGATATGTTATCAAAAACTTTCTCTATTGTAAACGATCAGTGTAGAATGGACATTCAATGATCCCATACAGTACGATTTTTCTTCACCTGTGCATTAATAAATATTTTTTGGGTATTAACGGTGGAAATACAGATGTGAATTGCAAAACTTGTTCGGTTTCTAAAACTATATATTTGCAATCTACGGCAATTTATTGACACAGAACAACCCTGTTTGAGAAGAGATTTATCGGAAGGAGCCTTCAAAAATTAGTAAATTTGTGATTTTAGCTTAATCCAAATAAAATAGGGTGTATTTTACAAATTAATAAGGCTTTTGATTTTTTAAATTGATATTTTTCACAATTTTGATTTGATTGTCCACTTCATCCAATATTTTATAGAGGATGCCATCAACATTACTACTAAAAGTATAGTTTTGTTAAAAAGGGGCAAACACAATACTAGTAAAAGGAGCGAATGATGAATGATAACAATGGATGGTTGTTTGACCTTTTAAAAATATTTGTTGACCTTTTTCAAAAATATTTTACTGAGGAAGATTAATTCTTAGAGTTTAGTTTGTTGGTGTCTTAAGTTCTGTGTGTGTGTCTTGTGAGGAAACATGCTGTCTATTATTAGATTAGATCAACATAATAAGTCTTCATATCATGTAACCTCCTAGTTAGACATTTTTCATGGTTTGAATATTGTTTTCACATCATTTTGAATGTATGATTATGTCTTGGTTTGTATTGTAGAATGAAATAACACTTGAGTTTCATTGAATTAGGAAATGGAGGTCCATTCTCATTCCTTTCTTCCTCATTCAAAAGGGATGGAGTTAATGTTCTAGTAGTCTATCACTATGGTTAGAGAAAACTCTACCTCATGTATGGTCATTTTGAAGATGTCAACAAATGACAATGTTAAGGATTTCATTTATGTAGTCATGTCTCATGCATTGGCATTCTATTTTATAACTATCATTGTCTTGTAATGCAACATCTTTAGTGTGTAAATGTGTATTGTGGCATGTTATTGTTATGATTGCATAAAAAAAAAAATCTTTGTTTATTTATTGTTAATGTCTTGGACAAAAACTTGGAGCATTTTTTTCATTTAAATAGAATAATTATACAATTTGTTGGCATCTTAATATAGATAAATTTATGGATAACAAAAAAAAGGGTGAATAAAGACTTTCTATTCATCCCCTTGGTGAGGTAAAGAGTGAGCCTCACCTTACTCACATGCCCCCGTGACAACATAAATCTTCATTTACTCTTCCTAATGAATATGATGTTATGTTAAGAAAGATTACTTTATGAATAAATCATGAAACAAGTTAACAATTAAATACATACAAAATATCTAGAAGTGTCATAATTTAATGCAATGGAAAACTTCCATGTATAATAAATATGTTAAAGACATGTAATATAAAGAATATAATTATGTTCAAAATACATCAAATGAATTGAGGCTATGATGTCTTTGATTCATTTTAAGTAATGAATTTTGAATATTTTTGCATATATTGCTATCATTTTTATACAAAAACATGAACAAAACATATGATAACATTTTAGAGACTTGGACATGACAATGTACTCTAACAAATTAGTATTGATTCTATGATACAATCTACCAAGAAAATGGTATAATATATTTGTAATTAAATAACTAATATTTAATAATTTTCTTAACATAGTTTAAATTTTTTTAATATTTTTAAGTAATATTTTTTGTTCACAAATCCCGCAAATTTCATTAGAAAGCACATACCTAAAAATGAAAGAACTATTTTTAACCTTCACAAAGTTATTGTGAAGATATAGTAAAGATTGACTAGATATCTATAAGATTGAAAGTATTTTTATTAAAAAATGAGTAAAAAGTGTCCAACTATTATGATTAATAATTTATAAAAATCTTGTAAACTATATTTTGTAAGATCCAAAACCCCTCTTCCCTAACGATTATGTAGAGTACCAATGGATAATTATACTTTAATGACTAATTAATCTAATAGTGTATGACCAATAAACAAAGCTCAAATATACTTCTATAATTATATAGGAAAGATTTTAAGACAATATTCACATTAAAAATGTACCTTAGCATATAGTCAATTTTGTAAGTATAAACAAAAGAAAATAAAACACATAAGAAGATGAAGTTAAAACATCGTGATAATATTACTCCATAATATGACAAAATATTTGGAAATAGAAAGATAGGAATAATTAGATTCACCCAATATACAATACTTCTAATTATATAAGATAATTAGAAGTCTGGATCACAAAATGTTTGCTACTAAAGGAAAACCAAGCAAAACTCTTAAGAGTTGTAACAATGAAAAACAAAAAAATATATTAGTTGCCTACTCTCTAAGTATAAAAACAAGTTGGATTTCTTCCTCGGCTAAATTCTCTCTAAATCAGTAATTGGCATGAGAGTTCGAAAGGGGAAGTCAAGAAATTTGGAGAATATAACAAGGTGAGTGAAATTAAACTTAGAATGTAATGTGTTCGTCTATATGTAATTTTCCTTTTTCATCTGAAGATCAAGTTTTCATTTATGTCGATAATGGAGTCTTTGTTGTGCCATTAATGAATGACAAATACAAGACCATAATTTAAAGGGCATTGTTAATCAACGTAATGAATATAAGGTTGTGTCTATTTGTCTCTATGTTAAATTGTTTAACTAAAGTGTCATTTAATGGTGATTATTTATTTTTGGAGTATAGTAATAATATTATTTATTTTATAATAAAAAATAATTAAAATGTATTTTAAATGATATAATAATTAAATTAAGTTACAATTTTTATTTTAAATTTTTCAATTATATAATATATAAATAAGTAATTTGAGAAAAATATGTATAAATGAGTTATAAAATAATTTTGAAAGTATTAATTATATCAATTTGATATTTTAAATGGTACATCATAAATAAGCATCACTTTGATAATGCTTTGAAATCTAAGACTTAATCCTAAGATAAAATATTTTTTACTAAAAAAAATTCAAACTATATAAATTTAAGTTCTAAATCACCTTAAATCAATTTTCATAATTGCCATTTTACATTAAAGATATATTTTCCCTTAAAATATGAACAAATTGTCATTACTTGAGACTAACTATTATAGAATGAGGTAAAATAGTAAATTAATGAATAAACACTTAAATTTGATTGCTACCACTAGGTATATCTTCACTTGCATGACATCTCTTGATTGGCCAATAGGAAAAATAGGTTCGAAAACTAATTCAAACATCTTGAAATTTTTTGTTTGGTGGCTATTGTGTTCACCCTTGGACCTTAAAGGTCTCCACTGTCACCATGGGATCAATCTTTTAGTTGGATTCACAAATGGCGGGCATAATAAGTAGCATTGATTGATGTTGGAAAATACTATGAGCTCAACCCTTTGGAATGGCATGGATGTGAATTTAAACTTGTATGAATTTTGTCTACTTAAGAATTCATTTACTCTATCCCATAACAAAAAGATAAATTCACCAATGTATATCAAACATGGGGTTCTAGGTATTTTGATTTCAATGAAGCTAGATCAAATAATTGAATTTACACAACCTATAATAGGAACATAATGCAAAATACTTTTTAGTGAGATGTTGTAGTTGCAAGTGCCCTACTAGGTCCATTGAATTTTCATATAAGTTACTCATCTAAAGAAAACATATGATTTGTAGATTTTCAATAATTCAAGCTTCATGTAAATTTACTTGAATGAACATTAATATTCAATTTTTTTCATGCATTTTAAGTATATTTTATTGGAATGATGTGATGCCACATAAGTATACAAAAATGTAAAAAAATGAGTTCAACTTTTTTTTAAATCCAAACTCATCAAATATTTAATATAGTATTTTGTATGAAGTTGTACAAAGTTTTTACTTAATATCCTAAGTAATGTGAAAATTGTAATAAGTGTTAAATTATTCAACAAATGAGAATATAATTTACGTGTACATTTTACAAAAAATATATTAAAAAGTGTAGTGTACATTTGATTAATATATATACATTAATAATTGGATAAGTATTTGCATTACAATAGTATCTATTTCTCAATTTTGTTTTATTTTATCTATTTTAATTATTTTTAGAATTATTTTACAATATTAAAAGATTGTAATTACATAGAATGAAGAAAAGATATAATATAATTATACTAAGAAATATTCTATAATGACATCATGTCATACTACATAGTAACAAACATTAAAAAAACATTAAAAAAATTACACAACGAATACTCTATGATTAACTCCTGTGACTCCTGTGACTCCTGTTCCTCCTGCCCTTTCGTGATTTTGAATGCCGGCTTCTCCTACCCCTCCGGCTCCCCTGCCTTCCGTTCCCCTGTGCTTTTTCAACCGCCTGTCTCGCCAGGGTGTCAACTGGTGATAGACTTGTCTGATCCAATGTTGGCTGTGTAGTCTACGGTGGAGGCTCCAACCCCTCGGTCTCCTGCTATGGGGGAGGTTGAGGGCTCTCCTACCTTAAAGGGTTCTATCCCGACTGCGGGCTCTCCATCTTTTGTTGATGATGTGCGGTCCACGAAGATGGGGGTGGGCTATGTGCGCCCTTTGATGTGTGTCGATGCTACTCCAGTGGTCTCTCTCGGACAGGAAATCTTAGATTGCATTGATTTTCTCTCTAAAATGAGGTTAATCTGCAGGTTCTATCGTTTGTGGCCTTCTCTCTCAGATTTGTACCTTTGTATCTCAAAGCATTGGACACCCTTGGTGGAGGGTAAGATTTCTTACCCTTTTGTCAGAGGTTTTTTTGTTGTTTGTGTTAATTCTTTTGAGGATAGACAGGCTGTCTTAGATTATGATTTGTGGGTATGGGGGCTCTCATCCCTTGTTGATAAGGCCCTAGGTTCATTCCTTCTACCCCTTGAAGGAATCCATTGATGTTATGCCTATTTGGGTGAGATTGTTTTATCTCCCCTTACAGTTCTAGTGTTCCTCTACTTTTGAAGGCATTGGTAATGCTCTCGGTAGGTTCTTGAAATTGGGCATTGCCTCCAAGAACTTTATTCACACCTCCTACGCTTGGATTCTGGTGGAGGTTGAATTGACTTAGGCACCACTTGATGAGGTTGTGCTTCAAGTTAATGACTGGTCTTGGTCTTAGCTTGTGGATTATGAAGGAATCTCAGCTTGTGGATTATGAAGGAATCATGTTTTGTTGTAGACGTTGTTTTACTACTAGACACTTGGCTCATGACTATCCTCGTGGCTCTCATCCTACTTCTTCCTCCACTTGGTGGAAGAATTCTCTCGGGGACTATCTAATCGTGCACCTTGATGATGTCTCTTCTACCGATAGTGAGGATTCTGGGCCTCCTGCTTAGATGAATATTCCTATTGTTGATAGTGCTACCTCTCTTATGACTTTTGCTACTTAGATTTTAGACAAGGTGTAACACCCCGTCGTGCAAACCCCAAAGGACAACTAAGTACACAACAATTTTTTTTTTATACATAAAGTAAAAGTACTATATTAACTATTGCAACTAACATGATTACAAGTACAAACTAAACTCCTAAGTCCCTTGGGGTACACGAAGTGACATTACGTAATCTACCCATTAACAAGTTTGATAAATCTAATACCCATTTTCTACTAATATAAGTTCTCTTAAAAACATTTATAACGATAAGCACTTAAGCAAAAAAGAACCATATAGACGCTATACAATATTACATAGCCAATAAATCTTGGGATCAATGAGAACTTATTTACTTAACATATTACAACATCAAATATAATTACATCCATGAATAATGTTTTGAATTACAAAGTGTGATAATACATTAATACAACCTAAATCTCAATAAACAATTATCCAAGTTACAAAATACATTATCCCAACACATGGGAGAGTTACATTACAAATTATGAGATATGACTAAAGTAGAAATATCTATATATCTGAAGGAACATAACTCTGGATCAATCTGTCTCGACAATCTTTGCACTGAAGGAACAACTGCCAAAGGGGAAACCCAACGGGGTGCGAAGCACGTTCCACCCAACCACCCCCGTGCTAGGAGTAGTTAAGAAAGGATTCCCAACCAAGACGTCAAAAGAACACATAAGACTCAACTCCAAACATGGAAAGAAAATTCACACACATAGGAAACATAACAACAAAAGTCTACTAACAAAATATGACAACAATATACATCAAGTCATAACCATAAACCACTTCCTAGGATTCCAGTTAAAACAACTAAGGGGAAGGCTAGAGGAGAGTGTCATCGCATGGCCTTCATGGATTATCCTGGCATCCTATCACAAGCTGCCGCCTCCATCTATGGTTATCCTGACTGCCTATCTCAAGGTGTTGCCCCATAGGGTGACTCATGCGGAATCGTGCATTTCTCGTAGAAACGAGATCACGATTATGCCAACCATGGCATTCTCGGCCACCTTTAGTCTATGGAAGCCCTAACAGGTGAGCGAGGAATCTATCATTATCTTTTAGTATTTAACTACCCATCCCCTAATTAATTAGTTAGGTTTTCACTTTTTATACTAACTCTAATGTGGGTTATCCTGATAGCCCCTTTGTGCGTCGGTGCCCACATAGAGCCACTCTCCTTAGAAACCCTAACATACAAAAAGATCAAAAGGGATTGCACTCTCAAGTTCACAATACACAGGATAGAAATTCATGAGGCAAACCATCTTGCTATAATCATATGACTCAATTACTTAACAAAATGACGCAAGTCAATGTATACATAAGATTACAACCATAAAGAAAGTGGAACCAAATATCCAAAACAGAAGCCTCCTGACTTGATATACCAGATTCCCTAACCTCTGGAATTTTAACGACAACCCTATCTCCTATAATAAAGTTAACCAATTAAAGGAACACTCATGTTGATAACTCAACTCAAGAGACTCAATAAAATAAATCAATTGTTTACTCAAAACCAAGGAATCGATTAATAACATAAATCCACAAGTCATACAACATTATCGCACAACAAGAATTTTCTTTACAAAGATCAAATCATTAATTTCCTCAATTTGTTTCACTAATTGAAAACATTCAAAAAAATAATAATAAATCATTAACTTCTAATTTCATCTAATAAGGAAATATAAATTCGTTTTAAATAACTATCGTGAATATAATACTCCACAATTAAATCATAAATATTTGTATATATATCATTCTATTTATATATATACATATATATATATATATACTATATATACATATATATATATATATATATATATATATATATATATATATATATATATATATACATATATATACACACACACACACACACACATATATAAATAAATTAAATTTAATAATTTCAAATTTTCAAATTACAAAATTAAAAACCCAAAATATAAATACAAAGATAAATTTTTTTTTTTTTTTTTGAAAAGCAAGATCCACCGAACCAAGGGACTCTATGCGCAGTCCTCATGGGTGGGGGGGTACGGTGGTACCGTCCCCTCCACCAACAAAAATTCAATTTATTTTATATTTTATTTTTATTTTTATTTTTTAAAAACTTATCTTTATTTTAAATCAAAAAAAATTTATATTCTTTTTTTTAATTTCATTTCACAGATTTGAAATCCATACGACGGAAAATTTAACAAAAATCATAGACATGATACATATTTTAAATACAAATTTTCAATGATATATTTATATAAATATGTGTGTGTGTGTGTGTGTGTGTTTGCATTCTTGACAATAATAAATTTACCAGTAAAAGTTCTAATATTCCTGAGTTTTTCTCAATTTCCCTTGCACAAAGCTTTTCCTAATTTCCTGAGTTTAAACAGAGAGATTTCAAATTAAAAATCTACAGAGGTTTCTACTGCAACTTTCATAGCTACTATTTAAGAATTTCATTTAACAGGGTTCTCTAAACTTTCCGTGTAATTTTTCTATAGGGAAACAATCTACAGAGGTAACAATAATATAATGACATAGTTCTATAGCCGGGAATATGTTTTCTAAAGAGAGTTTTCTAACTTTCACAAAGGGTACAGTCAATTCAATCAAACAAATAAATTACTCAAAACACGAAAGCATTCAAATTAAAAAAAAAATTGAAAAGAACCTATTTCCTGTAGGCTGTAGAAGCAAATTTGTGCCAAGCTTTACCATGGAGCCTCCAACTCTCTCCAGAAGATTCACCTCTAGCCAAAATTAAATTCCAAATACTCTCCTGCAACTTTTCCCAAATCCTTACACAAACATACACTAGAAAACCCCAAAAAGCCTCACACCCAGAGCTACCCACTATTCTCAGCCAAAATTTTCTTGTAAGTAATTTATGTTACCCCATACCCCTTTTCTTTCCGGGAATAATTTCCCCAACAGAACTCATTAATTTCCCCACTACTTCCCATACAACTCCAATTAAAGAAAATTTAATAATTTTAAAATCAATTTTATTTATTTATTTAAATTTCTAATAATAATAAAATAGCTTTATAAACTATTTAATTAACTCCAAAATTAAATAGTAAATTTAACATTCTACAAATCAACAAAGCAATTTTTATTTTATTTAAACTATCCCTTTAATCAAGAATATTATTCAATCAACTTAACCATAATTTAATTATAATAACACTATTAATTAAACATAATAATTAATCACACTTAATAGAAATTAATTAAATCACAACAAAAATATGAATCAACACTTCACAATTACACACAAGGACAAATTGAAACAAAGACAACAATAGACTCACAAAAGACAAACTTGGGACGGGAATTCTTTCTTAACCACTCCTTTTCAACATCAATCCTGTTGAGTTTATTTTGATGCTTGCCTTGTCCTGCCGAAGCAGGTGGAATCGAGACTCTGTACTTGCAATCCCTGCATAAAAACAAGGTCGTGTACATGTCCATATATATAAATAATTAAAACATTACATTGTGAGAAGAATTTGTAGCGTAGCAGGGCACTCGTAAACGAGTGATGCTACACTGTCTTCTCACCAAAACTATACTAACAATTATAATATCAATAATGAAATTACATCTCTAACTAACTGATCACATTGTAAAATAAATTACAAAATCACTGCATTAAACTATATCACTGAATCAAATTAAACATCACAATCCAATGCAATCATAATGTCATCAACTGAAGTAACATGATCCTCAATCAACCTAACTAAGCATCCACACATCAAGATGGTGAGCTAATCACCTTCACAAACCACTATCACACTAACACATAAGAGAAACAAATAGTGGCAAAAGTATTAGCAAAATGGGGGTATTACACAAGGTTGTTTCTATTGTGTTTCTTGTTGTTGAAGGTGTTGTCTCTCTTGTGTCTCCAGCTACTTTGATTTTGGACAAGGCTTTCTTTACTTTGATTCCTATTGCTTTGGTTTTGGACATTTCACTTGATGTTCTTCTTGCTCCATATGTTAGTCACTCTGGAGGGGATTCTCCCCCTTCCTATCTAAATGATTCAAATCTATTCATGGATTCTTCTTGGATAGTTGAACAATGTAGAAAGAAATGTACTCCTAAGATGTACTCTGTTTTGATTGGCAAGCCCTTGGGGGCAAACTTGCAGGGTTCAATCTTTGGTGCTTGAGTTATCTCTCTTTGATTTTTTGTTATTGTGTGGTTATTTTCTATAATAGAACTAGGGCCTTTCCCTTCTTTTTTAATAAAAAACAAAAAAAAAAAACATAATTAAAATATATATTTAAAAAAATATTTTTTAAATAAAAAGTCACTCTAAAATACATATAAATTAAATTATTCCTAAATAATTATAAATGTAAAATAAAACTTAAATAAATAATAACATAAATGCATCATCTAAAAAATAAGAGATATCAAAATTATTTGTATAAGATATAATTAACTAGTTAACTTATGGTCCATTCGTTCCATTCTAGCTTGCTTTAGTGACATATTTTATTTTATTTTAAGTCAATAGTGTCTTTTTACTAGCTTCCATCTATAATTATTGGGCTTTGACCAAAAAATAAATAAAGTATCATGTCATTTAATAACCACAATATTTATTACATAAAATTTATTTTATAATATGAATTATATTATTTATTATATATAAATATATTTTTAACACATTTTAATTTTAAAAAAATCTTTTGTTTTATTTTGTTTGAATTGTTTAGTTTATTTTTATTTAATTTTTTTTATTAAAAATATTTTTATTTTATTTATTTGTTTTAATTTTATTTCTTGAATAGATGCTAAAATAAATAGTTTATATTCATTTAATACTTAATTACTCCTCATTCAATGAGTTAATTAGGATAGTCTAACTTCTTCTTTAAACATTAAAGGAGGATGCTGGATTGCACCACTTGATGGTTAGAATAATATCAACATAAATGGATCTTCAAAGGAAAAACTCAATGCTTCTAGGGTAGGATGCATCTTAATAAATCATGATGGTTCCATAGTTGGAGTTTCTTTGTCAAGACAAGTTGTTAAAATAAACAAAATAGATTCCTAGATGCTCCTAGGACTTCTAATGTGTGAGAGTTTTGACATAAAGAAGGTGCAATTGGAGGGAAATTCCACTATGATTGTTAATTCCATAAGAAGTAAGGGCTCTTAAAATTGAAAAAAAAAAAATTATGTCAATTTTCCTTTTCTTGATCATTTGGAATATTTTCAAATAAATCATATTTATAGAGAGAATAATACTCTCATAGACAAGCTAGAAAAAATTTCTATTAATATAAATGAGAAAAATTGTTGACAAGCTTTTGGATAAGTGGATAGGTGGAAGAATTGGATCAAAATTATTTTAATAATGGAATTTCTCATTGAAGAGAATAAGCCCTTTGAAATGGTAGTGAGAAAGGTGGCCACACATGTGAATTCAAGTCTAAAGGTCCTTCATATATAGCTCTAGTACTTGAAATAGAAACATATGAGAAACATGTGAGAAGAGATTGTGAGACAATTTTATTGCTATTGTTCCTCATTTACAAATATTCCACATTCATTTCTATAAGTATATGGATACCTTAGTGAGGCTAACAAGAAATTTTCTTTTCTAGATGGATACCATAGTGAGGGCTAATAAGAAATTTTATTTTCTAGAGAAAATATTTGATTTTATTTTTTTGTCTAAGGAAGGTTTCAAGGCTAATGCTGAAATTATGATTCATGTGGTGTAGGTGATATTTCAAAAAATCTCTTCCTTTCAATTAACTGTAGATACAAAATCAACATATGCTCTTGGAAGCTAGGGAATCAAAATAGCTGGTAATCAAGGTTGTTGTCATGTCTTTATCAGACCTAGATGGTATCATGATCTTAGGTTCATTGTTGATGATGCAATTAAAGGTGTTAGGTTTCATTCAGATGAATATTTTATTATTATTTTTCAATCTTGTCATTTTTCCTATCTAGATTTCCCTTATTATATCATTAATTAGGACATATGATAAATTTTGGAGCATTAATTTGAATGGGGAAACAAGTTTCTTAGATTTTCCACTAATATTGTGCCCTCTTTGGATAACAACTCATCATTTTTTTTTATGATGTGCCTTAAAAAATAATAAGGAAGATGTCATCCAATAGTTTTAAAAATGGTATGAAACACTTTTAAATTACATATATAATTTTTTGATGTATTCATCTAGTTTTGACTTGAATTGTAGTAGGATAACTATCATTTCTTGTTTTATGTCTAAATAGGTATTTTGTTTTTGTAGACATACGAAATTAGCATCATTCACATTCATCCATTCATTAGGTAAATCAAGTTCATTAAATTCAATCTCCTAAGGTCATCCAGTTAAATTAAATAAATCAACTTTGTTTAATTTAAGCCTAACATCATCCTTTTAATTAAATAAACTAAACTTTATTTAATTAAATCTCAAATTCATATTCCTCCTTTTTTATTTAAATAAATCCCTAAATCTAAGCCAAATGGGTCAAATTACCTAACATCATCTTAATTAATAAAATCCATGATTAATACTAATCCTAATCACCCATCACATCCTCTAGCTTTTCCCACTTGCACAAATAAATCAATTTATTGATTTATTAATTCATCATTTTCCATCAACATGGCATCTTTGAGGAATATTCTCTAAGTTTGAAATCCCCCCCCCAAATTGACATGTACATCCAACAAAGAATTTAAGAGGTCTTACATGTCTCTTGCAAAGGTCAAACTTAGCATTTAACTCTCAAATTCAAATTTCAAATCTCCCCCTCTTTGGCACATTGACCAAAATGTGCTCATTCCTCAACCTATCACAAGTTGACAAGTGGATCCTTCCTATTGGTGGATCTTTAGTCCCACATCCTCCATGTTTGGCATTCTTTTATCCTTCTTGGCTATAAATAGAGAGCTTCATTATTGTATCAATCCTCCACAACTCATCATCTTGATCATCAATATATCTAGAGCTTATCAAGGGTTGGGAAAGGGCTTCTTTCTACAGAAGCACCAATCCACTATGAGATAGAGTTTGCATCATGTTTTCATATGCTTTTGCTTGGTTTCATTATTTATTTTGTTTGCAATATGAAACCTGTAAGATTATTTCATAGAGATGTTTGAATATTTGCGTTGTTTTAACAAATAACCATGCTAATGTGTGTGTTAGGTTTTTAGCAATTTGTAGATTTCACCATCTATAGAATGGTGCTAGAAAGAGGGCCTTAATCATGAAAGTATTTAAAATTGATGGTCTATTTGGGTCCTTTAGAAAAAAAATTGGTTTATAGCCAAGCATTTAAATCATGAAAGTCTTAAAAAATTTACTGTGGCGAGGGATTTCAAAGAAAAAAAATTAGTACTTTCTAGTTTTTAAGAGACAGCTAAAGATAGAAGACTTGGTACAAAATCTATCTGTCCATGTGTAATTAGGTGTGAAGAATGTTATTTATGATGATGGAGTCCAGGTGCTTCCATGTAATACATGGAGTACATGTTGGATGAAAGGCGGCATTTTGGATTATGATTGTCTGTAAAATTTAATGCTTTTACTGCTTTTGGATGTTAGCCAATGTTAATGGTATATTGCTTTCCACATTATTGTTATTGATTTGTAACTTTTATCTTATGAAATCATCTCTATTGGCTTTTAGGTAAATGAAATATCCATGTAGCCACTTTTATCAACAAAAGATAAACAGTAGCCTTCCAGTGCAGTACCATGTAATATCGGAGAGACTTAGCACGTTCATCTAGGAATAGCTGAGCGCTTATGGGAAATATTGTCGTGTCAGATACACATCCATCCTAGTCATTAGGAATTTTTGTAATAGAGAAAAGATCCCCAACATCTCCCATCTCTATGAGATGAATTACATTTTGTAATATAATAGTGTGGAGTAAATAGGAAGTAAATGAATATTAATGAGCTTTGTTAGGTTTAAAGATATCATAATGCGGTTCTATGCAAAACTTATTTCATTTGATATTTCATTAGATCCCTAATTGTGCAGGATGGAGTTGAGTATTGACATTGAAGTTATAGGTATTTGAGAGGTTGTAGCTATGCATAGGCTACACCCTCTGTGGTGCACGTTTTCTTATCGTAGATTGTGATCTCTCTCTCACTTGTAACAAACCATTTAGTTTTACTCCCTCATATTTGTAGTCTATAAGACTCACCTCTGGATAGTTCTTGATTTCATATCATACTAGAGTTTATTTATTGCATAAGTTGCATACAACTTTAGGAATTGTAGGAAGAAGCGTATTTTTATAGTTTTGAGGATTAGGAAATATCCATTGTCGTGGGTTCAGAATGAAGGCCCTGCAATCATTGTACCTATAGAAATTGGCTTTCACATTAAATGGGAATTTCCTAGAGGTGTCATATCAAACAATAATGTGCCAATTCTGTAGATTGTTGCTCAAGCGACTGGAATAAAATTAAAGTGTTGTCCTAAATACTTATATCTTGTATAGATTTGTTTTTTTATTATTATTATTCCCATCCAAAATGGCTCTTTTAATCTTTTGTCTCCTACTTTCAAGTGACGTTTTACCCTTTGATGTGAAGGTTCAGTGACTATGCATTCTTGCTACAGTTCTCTATTTTATTCTTTAAATCATGTTCTTAAATGCTAATGCACTCGAAGTTGTGGGTGTTTATGTCTTTATTCCTTTATTTCCCTAAATTCATATTGTCTTTCTATTTTAATCATTGCATAAACATGAGTGAGAAATTCAAAGAGAGAAATGGGATGATAGCAGACAAGATTACAAATATTGTTGATATTGCTCCATTTCCATTCTTCGAGAAGGATGACATTAAACATGAAAGTCTTCATAGCTTCCAACAACTGAGAATCTTGGTTTGAAAAAGTGGATAGTTTTGGTTCTCACACCTACGAGGGACTTTGAACGGCATTGTGGATGCTACAGTGACTATCCTACCATGCCAGTGGCAATAACTCAATCAAATGTGAACTTAATTCTTCCAGTCATTTCATCCGCCCAAGACACAGTACGTTGCAGCAATCCTCATTCATTATTTCTTTGACTCTTCACTATAGAGCCCATGACCAAGCACAACAGTGGAAAGATGTTGACAATCTTATTGTGATAATTTCATCCAAGCCTCAAACCCACGATTTGTGCATGTGACTCCATCGATAGTCCTATCTCCCATTCATTTCAAATCAAGGGTGATGATAGTGGGTTGTTGTAAGTAAGTGCACTGCATTCTTTTGCACAAAGGCCGGATTACCTCAAGTAGGCTGAATATTGATTCTTAAAAGCTTTACTTCTTGGGCTACACATTCTACATTTATACCATGTTATTATATTTAACAATGATATTACATTTGGAAATGGTGCTATTACGTGCAGTGGTGATCCTTACATCATAAGGTCTATGTTTGACAGTAGTGTCATCTTGTTTAATAAATGTATTAATGTGTTTAATAGTTTAGATGGTGTTTTTATGACAGAACGTGGCCTAGGAAAATTCCATAGACTGCACTGGATAGATTGAGGGTTGCATTAAAAACATTTTATGTAGGGATCTAATTCATAAATATTCATCATTCCATGGAGTGAAGAGGACTATGCAAGAGTCTTGACAATTGAGTTATTGAAAATGGCTTAGAGACATTTATTATTTTTTGTTGCTCGCTATGCAAAACCAATGGTGGTCTTGTGATAAAATAATATTATCAGTCTAATTTAGTGCAAATATTTTGAGCTAACATCATAGGATTTGAAGTTCTAGTGAAAGGTGTAGTTTTTTTATTTAATCTGATTAGTGTCTCAATATAAAACTTGTGGTTCAATTTTTCATGCTTAAATATGAATTGATGTATAAAACATGCTATCATGCTTATTTATCTTGATAATATGGGGTTCCTTTAAATTATTTGATGTATAACCATTATGTTTTTATAGGTACTTCTCACCGAGGTGGATAAATCATAAGCGAAATTGAGTGGAAAATTGGGCATTAAAAAACTTGAAATCAACAAAGCATTTTTTAATGCTTAAGGCTTTCGTTATACGCTTTAGTTTTTTGTTTTAAATCAACCTACATCTCTTTTGGGGCTCTTAAAAAGAACATTTCAATCTTTGCTACAAAGGGGTTAAAAATGAACTTTAGGAAAATTGACTAGATTTCGTTTGAGGTTAACATTTGAACAAGACAACTTTCATATCTCATTTTGGTGCTTTAAAAAGAATCAAAATCATTGCTTTGTGGAATTAAAACGAACATGTGTATTTTATGATTTGTAATATTTTTTGCAAAATAATCTCATCTAAAAAGGCGTATGCATTTCTCGCGCTTCATGGCGATCTTGAGAATCAAAAGTCTTTTTGATGAAATTAAGTTGCATAAAATATTGTCTCCACACTTCATTTTGGGAACTAAAATTGAAGAAATCTTGCGAGTGTGAGTTAGGTATATCGTGTGTGTTCTCCCTTTGTTTTTAAATGAAGGTTGATATAACTATGGATGCAGTTGCTCGTTGTTGTTTACCTTTAGAGGGCCTGCATAAAAGACACATCTGAAAGGAGTACTCAAAGGTGACTCCAACCGATTTTTCATTCGGGCGAGTATATAAATGGATAAGACTAAATTGTCAAGTCCTCATGGTATGTAGGCCTTAGTCATACAGTGTCTTTCAGGATGGGGTGCTACCGTAAAAATTATAAGTGCCCCTAGTAGGATTGATTAAAGCCTTTAGTGGCTTGTTGGACACTCGCAAGGTGCCATGTCCCTGATGTCCCATCATTAAGAACTTTGTTTTTAGTAGTCAACCAGTCCATCCAATGAGTTTATCAAAGTGGTGCATTGGAACTTAGATTCCAAGAAGTTACTTGCCATGTCCGATCTCGGTTTAAATATAGAGGTTAAGACTTCATTCTTAACATACCTTTATATTTTTTCCTTGGTTGCATGTAAAATCATCTCTTCTACTACAAAGGGCATGAGGCAAGCCCACCAAGAAAAATGTACCAATTGAGCTAGGATGTTATATTGCTTGTCAGTCAGTTTGAAAACACAGTGCTTAGATCCAAAACATCAAAACCAACATCCAACAAATCATCAGAATTTCAAACCCTTTGGGAGGAACAAATACCTTTGAAAATTCCACATGTTACTGCTTGTCCCTAGGGGTTCTTATCCCTAGAAGGCTTCTAAACACTAAGACCTACATCTCGATTTGTTCATTCCAAAGTCAACAATAGGAAAATATGCTCTTGAAACCTTGATTTTCACATAATGGACCTTGTGGAATGAAAATGAATTAGGACATTGGACATCTAGTTTCAAAAGCTAATCAAGAAGTGTTTGTGGTAAAAAGAATCCATTAAGCAAAGATTGAATCAATTGGATCCCACATATGTGCTTGGCATCTTTTGGTCATATGGTTTTCATGCAAACATTGGTCTTTTGATTTTGAATTACTCTTAGAGAAAGGCATGTTCTTCAATATCTTGGTCTAGTAAACAAGTCCTTCTTAGGTTCATTTAGGACCAAATCAAACACTTCATCCATCCCAAACATCTATCAAAACCTATCCCACCAAACAACTTTAGAACTTCAGAAACATCATTATCTAGACTTGGGTACATCCTTAAACCAAATCAAAATCATTTGTTTAGTTAGATGTGTGGTAATGCGTCCTTTCTCATACATTTAATTAAATTAGAAATCCTTTGAACAAATTCATCCTAATATCACATCTAACATCTAAGGGTTTACAAGTTCATTATCCAAATCAAACCAATCAAAATCAAACCCTAAAGTCTAGCATTGATTCAAAGTTCCTAAATTTTCAACATCCATATCATACACCCCTTTCATCATTCATCTCATCATGGGTCCTAAACACCTTAGAGGTCAACAAGGGCAAAAAGCAAGAGGAACATGGAATATAAACTTGATCCATACATCATGAGTAGTCTACACCAACCAAACTATCAAAGCTTGACAATGCCAATTGATTGTCAAAACTCATATTTATACAATCCATACATGGGGTCATTATCTCCTACAAACCTCAATGGTACAACAAATGTGAATATACCCAGTCAAAAATTTGGAACACCTTTCTCGATGATAGATTTAAATATGAGCCCAAACCTACAAATCTATCAACCAGACAATCAAGGAATGAGTCTTCAAATGAACAACATCATCCCACCAAATCCATACATGCCAAATGTGAATATACCAAGTACAAGTTTTCCAAACATGAACATTTCAAATCCACACTTGGAAAAATTTGGGATAAATATGTTTACAAATGTTGTTCAAAGTCCAAACAAGATGTTAATGACTCCAAGACAACGTAACACCATGCAAAATCAAAGTACCTAAATCAAGACAATGTTCAATTTAACCCTATAATGCCAAATCTCAACACCATCCCAAATCATAACATTGTCCAAAATCAATTTTTTGATGATCCCATGCGAACACCACAAAGTGTACATCCCAAATCTGCTTGAACAAAAGCCAAATCAATGGAGTCAAATTTAAAATCAAGATCAAATTTCACTAGAGCAACTTGCTTCACATGCCAAACTAATTGAATTATTGAGCCAAGAGATATCTTCACTCCAAAATCAATACACTCTTCCATTGGTTAATCCATGTCATCAAAGCATTGAGTTGTGTCCATGACTGCATCAAGAACAAAATCTCCAATGTCAAGAAGTTAGATATCAACATCAACATCAACAAACCCAATTACCCCATCTCGAAGATCAATCACCACATTTCAAAGATCAATCACCACATCTCCAAAATCAATCACCACAAGGTCAAGTACAAATCTCACAAAGTAACAAACAAAATACAAACAACTTGGGAGACCAATCGAATCAGTCCTACAATAATTGGTACAAGAAAATCTCATCAAGCTCCCTGTCTATGGGAACTATCAAGAACCCCTAGTTAAACCACTAGGGTATAATGAGGAGCACCATTGTGATTATCACAAAACAAAGGGACACACAACATCAAGTTGTATTTGACTCAAAAATCTCATCCAAGATTTCATTGATCAAAAATAATAACTATTGGGGACAATGATGAAGATCCAACCACTACTGATAACGATGAAAATATCTCAACTACAACTATTGAGAACAAGGGTCAAGATCAATACATCATCGAGCACCTTGAAGTTGTGTCTACCTCATTCGAAGATCAAAACAACATATATCAAGAGTCACTTTTCGATCATGACCAAAATCCACAAACAATAGCCAACAATGATCCAATTCAGGAAATGTCAACATCACTTGACCCTATGGTTGAAGACATTCACAATATCTTTTCCGTAATTGTTGAAAACAATGTTCAAAACCTATCCATCGATGAGCACATTGAAGATTTTTCCACCTCATTCGATGACCAACTCACCATACATCAGGAGCCACTTTTTAGTGATCTATTTCAAGGAGTATTAGAGATATTTGATCCTATTGACATAATCCATGACCCATCAACCAATGATCATGTTGCAAATGTCTCAACATCACCTAATGAGTTAGATAACATATCTCAAGAATGTATTCCAAAGCATGATCAACATATTTCACCAAGGTCTAGCAATGGTCCTTTCCAAGACATATTAACATCCTTTGACCTCATGATTGTTGATATTGAAGGAATCTTCAACTCAACATTTGATACAAGTCTACTAAAAAATGAAGAGGATATTGATCAAATTCCCATGCCTAATGATGACATCCAAGAACCTTTTATAAGCAATCCTTCCTTTGAAACTGACCCATGTCAAGAACTTGATCCAAAGTGTAATGCCTCGTCTTGTAACCTAAAGAATGTTGCATTGACTACGAAAGTGTAATAATTTATTTTAAAAAAGTGTAAACATAATCTTCACTAATGCAAACATTCCCTAAGACATGCGACGACACACTACATGTAAATCCCATAGATGACAATAATAATTAACATAGCATGTGTTTAATTTACATAAACTTAAGAGTATACATTCAATAACAGTTAAATTACATCAATGAAGGTATAATGTACAAAAATGATTCTTTCTTTACATTGCATTTATAGTAACATTTACAATACTCATTTCCAAATGAGGTAGGTCATATAAAAGAGTACAATTACATGTTACAAAAGTTCTCCTCGATTACAATTGAGGAGTGATACAAGAATAAGGTTTCCATTGATACAAATAAGAAAGTACATTTTCACACACAAGCTCTCCATCCAAGAAGTACTCATCACCACGAACAAGAACTGGGGACCCAACAATGTAAGGTGCATGTTCCACCCAACCATGTGGTACCCGTAGGCCCACCCCCCATGGTAGGAGATAGTAAAAAGGTTCCCTAGACATAACCTACAATCCTAGACATAGATGAGCCCAAAGACAAAACTATAAAAGTACAAACTTAACTTAATGGTTACATTGCTTTCAGAACAAAAAGATCAAATACACTAAGATCATAAGGATACTATTATTATAGGTGGATTGTCATCACAATGTTGTATAGGTTACCCAGACATTTCTTCCTAGGTTTTGACCCCCATCTTGGGTTACCCTGGTAACCTCTTACAAAACCCGGCCCCACATGCAATCTGTTGCAGAATCGAATATCTTTCATAATGACTAGATATCGATTTTTCCATTCTAGGCCTTCTCGACTCATTCCCAAGTTTGAACTATCCCTTGAGTCCATGAGTGAGGCTTAATTAATCTAGTTAAAGGTTTTATACTACCTAATGTGTTGATTTAGTTTTTGCTTATTACCTAACTCTACATGAGTTACCCTAGCACCACTTTGTGTGTTGGCCCTCATAAAGAGCCACTCCCCTAATAATAACACAAGGAAACTAATTTCACCAACTAAGGGTAGTCAAGGTCCACATAAATCAACATCAAATACCAAACATATAACAACAAACATCACAACCTGTTCATAGAACTAGGTGTCTAAAAACCAAATAGAACCATGTGCACTACCCTAGTTTACTCAAAATATGAAACCATCATAAAAACAACTCCCTTTCAAGAAATTACATCTGGAAGACTTATATTCTCAATTAACCCCAATTTTTCCCAACAATCATGATTAGAAGAATACACAACTTAACATGCAATTCATACTATCATTTATCTAACACTAGGATTTCCTAAATCCATTTGCCATCCCAAGATAATAATGATGCTACTTGGACCAAAATACACTATCTTAGTACAATTTAATTTTTAAACAAATAATGCATTAGAATCTAATTGTTTACTACAATTCCCAAATAATAATTAAAGAATTATCATCTTTCTCTACTAACCATTTTATTTTTAAAACATTTCATTTCATTCTTCTATTAAAATATTATACATCTAAAATGTATATATATATATATATATATATAATTTTCAATATTTTAAAATTAAATATAAATTTTCCAGCAAAAATAATATATATATATATATAATTCTAATTTAATAAAATTCGTACGAAATAAATTTTGTAAAAATAAAATAAAAATCGAAACTCAAAACTTTAAGGTTAACATATATAAAATGAGGGCTTATTCGTTGTTTACACAGCTGACCCATATAGGTCACGACTGTGTTGGCAGCCTGAGCACTTCTTGTATGGGCAGCACCGACTGCCTCCATAGTCATTGCCCTTCATGGGCGGCTATGGGGGTAGCCCCTGTGCTATCCCCAATACCCTTTAAAAAATACATCTTATTATAAATTAAAGATTTAAATAAAAACCACATTTTCCCTCTTCCGCCTGACGGATTTTAATCCGTTTTCAATTAATTATGTGACCATTTTCGCCTGAATGGCAATTTTTTTTATTTTTTATTTTTAAATTTCAATGAATATCTATATGACTTCAAAGACATTTAATATAAATATGCATATATATATATATTTATTTTCAAATATAAATATATATATTTAAAAACAATAAACCAGAAAGATTGCTCAAAAAGAGCAAATTTTAACAAAGAATTTTCTCAAGGAAGATTTAATTAAACAAAATAGAGGTTTCAATTTCTCAATTTGATAGAGGGTTTCAATCTTCGTAGATAGATTTCATTCACAATCTAAATTCTCAAAATCTTTTCTATAGTAAATATTTAGCAAATTTCTTCCCAGAGGTTTTTGTTTCCTCACATTTAAACAAAGAACTTTATTTACAAACCTACTGAGATTTATTTTGTTTCTTTTGAATATATTCTATTGTTTAACCATAACCTTCTGTTGCTCTCTAATTTTACTATAAAATTTTGCTTCAAAATTTAACACAGAGAGGTAACAAATTTTCTACAGAATATTTTCAACAAAATTTCATGGAGAAGAACAGAAGCTTCAATCAAAATATTCTTCTACAGGCAATCTTTTATTTTACAATTTAACAAAACTTCTTCAAAAATTAAATCCTTTTACAGGCAATCTTTTCAAATCACAAAACTAAATAAATAAATAGCAAAGAACCTGTATTCTTGTAGCTTCAAGAATTGACAGTTGAAGAAAAGCTTTGCTTGCTCATGCAACTTCCAAAGCCCTTTCCAAAAGAATGCAAATTACTGAACAATTATAAACCCGAGATCTTCTTCAAGAAATTTTAAATCAAAACCCCCAAAGCAAAAATCACAATTTTTTTTTCGAGCAAATACTTGGTTCCTTTTCTTTTCCGTGAAGTGGCTTCTTGCCTTACCCAATTCTTGCCATATTCTCTCCGAGAAAATCCTCAACAAGAATTTTTGCATTAATGCTACTAACACACATGGCAAATCAAGAAAATATCTTCTAACAAACTCACAGATATTTTCTTCTAACAATTATCAAGAATTTATTTTATTTTAAATAATTTAAAATTTCAAAAACAAATTTCATTTTTTTTAAAACATATTTAAAATTCTCATTCACTCAAAAGCATTTAAATAATATTTAATCCATTCTCTCAATAATAGGAAATTTAATCAATTAATTAATTTATTTAATAAAATAACTTTAATCACAGTGATTAAATTATCTTACCAATAAACTAATTTAATTAATTAAATAAAATAAGAAACCTTTATCTACAATATTTAAAATTAATTTAAATAAGCATTAAATTATAAAGAACATTAATCTAACATTAAATTCACAAAATTAACCTTGCATAATAAATAATCAAGATAAACATAGGCGAGACAACCAAAAATACCATACCTAAACTGACGACACACTATGACTAGGTTTGAGGCTAGACTAGGAAAACCCTCGTTACTACCTCCTAATCAACATTACCATTGATTCTGGACATGCTCAGACCTGTGAAGCTAGGTGGAGTCGGTGTCATGTACCTGCAATCCTACAATCAAACATATAACTTACATATATATAATCCATCAAACAAATACACCATGAGGAGAAAATCACGAAAATCACAGGGCATTCGCAAGCGAGTGATACAACTCCTTTTTCCTCACCAATACAATATCACATCAAACTAACAAAATAAATATCAATTAATCCACCATAAGCATATATAGTAATAACATCTCAAGTAAACATCTATGCTAACATAAAGCATGTCAGAAATAATCACCATCAAACAATGTATCATCAAATTATAAAATAAATCCACCATCGCTCTACAATTAGTGATCAAATACATCAAAAGAAGATATTAGAGTATATCAAAGTAAAGCATACTGTCAAAAACCATAAGAAAAATGGAGGGGTACTACATCCTCCCCCCTAGGATCAGGCTTACTCTTGAAGGCCTATGAACAGATAGGGATAAAGCTCCCTCATGCATGTCGCATCCTCCCAAGTAACAAATGCCTCATGACTAGGATCCTATTGGATCCTCACCTGGTCAACGTCTTGACCCCTAAGAACAAGCCTTCAGTGCTAAAGAATGCCCACGGGCTCCAAAGCCAGCTACCCGTCCTCTACCTGTAACGCATTCCAATCAAGTACATGAGAAATATCAAGATGATAAGGTCTGAGAACTGACACATGGAAGACATCATGAATACGAGACAAACTGGGTGGTAAGGCAAGTTGATACACCACAGGACCAATTCTCTCTAGAATCTCAAATGGCCCAACAAATCGAGGTGCAAGCTTAGAGCCTTTTCCATAATGGATTGGACTCTTTCGTAGTCACACTCAAAGGACTACTCTATCACCAACTAAAAACTGATGGTCCACTCTATGCGCATTGGCGTACTTCTTTTGTCTATCATGTGCTGCTATTAGATGTTCTCTAATGCAATCAACCTGTTGCTCCATGTCTCGAAGCATCTCTGGTCCAAGTAACACTCTATCCTCTAGTCGATCCCAACTCAATGGAGTTTGACAAGGACGTCCATATAATGCCTGAAAAGGTGTCATTCCTATGGAACTTTGATATCCATTATTGTAAGAAAATTCCACTAAGTATATATAATCTTCCCAACGTGATTGTTGGTCCATTACATACATTCTAAGCATATCCTCAAGAATTTGATTAACTCTCTCTGTTTGACCATCAGTTTCCAGATGATATGCTGAACTGAAGTTCAACTATGTACCTAGAGCATGTTATAATGAAGTCCATAGGGCTGATGTAAATACATGATCTCTATCTGATATAATCCTATGAGGAATTCCATGCAATCTAACAATATCTTCCATGAATATCCTAGCTACAGATGAAGCATTATAAGATGATCGAACTGGAGAAAAATGTGCTACCTTAGTCAATCTATCAACAATTACCATAATGGCATCATGTCAATGTGATGACATAGGTAATCCAACAATAAAATCAACTGATATAATATCCCATTTCCATTCAGGAATGAGATGTGGCTGCAATAATCCGATAGGATGTTGATGCTTAGCTTTGACTTTCTAGCACTTAAGACATCTCGATACAAAATCTCGTGATATCACATTTCACACCGGGCCAAAAGTACAATTGTCAAAGATCCATATGCATCTTCTTAACACCAGGATGAGCTGAGTAAGGTGCTTGATGTGCCTCTGTCATAATCAACGTGTGAAGACTTTCTAAATATGGTACATAGATCCGATCTTAATGTCACAATAAACCATTTGGTTCAAGAGTATACCCTGTAAATCAACCCTCTAGAGGTCTACCTGATTCAATCTTCGTCTTCACCTCCTGATACAATCTATCTATAGGAAGTGCTGCTAAAATTTGGCTCCTCAAATTTACTTCAAGAGTAATAGCATAAATCTCATGTCATCAGTGACTGAGAGTGTTAGCCACTACGTTCTCTTTCCCCTAAACATATTTCACCTCAAAGTCGTATTCACATAAGAACTCCATCCATCGTCTCTATCTAGCATTCAAATTAGGCTACGTAAAAATATATTGTAAACTACGGTGATCACAATGAGGTTCAAAGCGTTGACCCAATAAGAAATGCCTCCATCTAACCAATGAATGAATAACTACGAAATTTTTTCAAATCATGAGTGGGATAATTCAGCTCGTGATCCTTGAGTTTACGATACTCATAAGTGATCACATGCCCTTCTTGCATCAGTACTGCTCCTAAACCCTCCAAGGACGCATCAGTGCAAACAACAAGATCAGGAACAACTAATATAGGCACATTAGTTAGCTTTTTCCTTAAGTGTCTGAAAAGCCAACTGACATTGCTCTATCCAAAAAAAATTCTTCCCTTTCCTCTGAAGAGAAGTAATGGGGTGTCCAATCCTAGAAAACCCCTGTACAAACTGTCTATAATATCCAACAAGACCCATAAAACTACGAACCTTAGCTATGTTGGTAGGCACGGGCCAATCAACAATAGCTTGTATCTTCAAAGGATCCACAACAATACCCTTACCAGAAATCACATGACCAAGGTATTTCATCTCAATCTGAAAGAATTCACACTTCTTCAAATTTGCATACAATTGGTTCTCCCTCAAGCACTGTAATACCTGTCTCAGATGCTCTTCATGCTCCTTCATATTTCTCGAATAGATCAAAATGTCATCGAGAAACACAAGAACAAAATGATCAAGGTATGTACAAAAAACACCATTCATCAAACTCATGAATACTGATGGTGCATTCGTTAACCCAAACGGTACTACTGTGAATTCGTAGTGCCCATAATGAGTTCAGAAAATTGTTTTATGAATGTCTGCTTCTGCAATACGTAACTGATGGTAACCTGATTTCAAATCAATCTTTGAGAACACATTAGCTCCCTTGATTTGATCAAAAAGATCATCGATTCTTTATCGTTACTTTGTTCAATTGACGATAGTGAATGCACAATCTAAGTGATTTGTCCTTCTTCTTTACAAAGATGATAGGTGCTCCCTAAGGAGAAACACTTGAACAAATAAAACCTTTATCTAAAATTTCCTCCAACTAAATACGAAGCTCTTCTAATTCTTGAGTAGTCATTATGTATGGAGCTCAAGATATAGGCTCAACTCCAAGAACTAGGTCAACTCTAAAATCAATATCTTGTTTCAGTGGCATACCAGGTATATCATTAGGAAACACATCAGTGAATTCCTTGAGGATAGGGTGAGCATTGAGAGATATCTCTCGACTCTCTCCTACCTCCAAATCATTAATTGTTGTTGCAAACAGTTGACAACCCTGACGAAGAAATTTCTTCAATTGCATAGTAGAAATCATCTACAAAGAGATAGGCCTTTGAACACCTATGATTTCAACTTTTGCACCTTAGTCATTAATAAAACTCACTGTCTTTAGTTGACAGTCAATCACAACATGATGAGATTCTAACCAGTCCATACCTAAAACAATATCATACGAACCTAAAGGTGTAACATAAAGATCCACTAAGGTAAATAATTAACCAATTCTTAGTTCACATTTGTGTACAAGGTTCTCTACCACTACCTTCACCCCAAAGGTGAATTCTACCTATCACTTACCACCTTGCTTTACCACCACAAGACCACATCGCTCAACAATAGTAGGTGAAATAAAGGAATCAATAGCTCTAGAATAAAAAAGAATAGTAACATCAACACCCAGTAATTGACCCGAAGACATGACCACTATATTTTGATGATCAGCTTGGTAGTTATTTACTGTAGCATAAACTGTATGAGAATGGCCTGCATCCCTGACTGTAGGCTCAGAAGCTATCAGACGTGGCCCAAATCCTGAAGAATCTCTCATAGGACACTACCTAGCAATGTGTCCCTATTGTCCACAAGAATAACAACCAGTACCTCTACCAAATCCTCTGCCACCCGAAGGTGCATTGGATTGCTGAAAGCTACCTCTACTGACTGTAGACTATGCACTCTGAGTTGTCTCATCTTGTCAGTTATGCTTATTGTGCCACCAATTATGGTTCTTTCCTAACTAAGAACTATTACCCTGTCGAGGTTGTGAATTATTATTCTTCTGAGGAGTATGTTGTTGCTGCTACTGTCCACCCCTAGCGGGTGTTTGTTGGTTCCTAGAGGAACCTCCTCTCTATATCTAACCACCTCATGGACCAAAACCTTCTATAGGTGCACTACTTATCTAGACACCTATATGTCCACCCAATGCCAGAGTCAGATTCTCCTCCACAATATGTGCTTTCTCAACTGCAACCTCCATAGTTTTTGATTCGAAGACTCTAACTCCTCCACTAATACAGGCATTCAAACCCTTGATAAAATGTTGTACCAACATCGCCTCATCATCACCAATTCTTGCATATTATTTGAGTTCATAAATCTGTGTTCATACTACTCTATAGATAATGCGATTTGACGTAAATCATGAAACTTTTCAACTCGTCATTGCCTCTAATGTTCAAAAAGAAAACGTGCTCTAAATCTTTCTAAGAACATTTCCCAAGAAACTGACCCAATCTCCAGATGGAGCTTCTGCTCCTCCAAACGCCACCAAGTAGAGGAAAAACCTCTCAGATGCATGATAGCACATCTAGCGCAAGTATTGCTACCATATGGGTGCATAGCAAAACATCTTCCCAAGTCTAATAACTAGGTCTCTGCTTCTAGACCACCACCTGTGCCATCAAATATAGGAGGGTGTGCCCTCAACAAATACCTCATATGCCCTACAACTATGGCATCCTGCTCTATAGTACTAACAATCCTCCTAGGAGATCTATCATGTTCCCTAACCACCTCTTGATCAACTTCCTACCTCAGACCAAGTCTAGCAAGTACCTCCTCTAGTAAGAGATGCGACTGTGCTCCCTCAACCTCTTGTTGAATCAAAATCTATTCCCCACTTGTTTGTTCCAACTAAGGACCCAACTGTTCAGAATGCTTGCTCTCGTGGGATCTCTGAGGGGGAGTAACCAGGGGACTCGGCCCACAGCCTCCAACTCGACCTCTACCATGACCTCTACCATGACATCTAGGCTTGATCCTACAAAAAAAGAAGAAGAAGTCTCAGATACAAAACAGACAAGGCTAATAGAAAACAATACTACCTAGTCTAACATCTAGGACATCCTAATGGGCTCACAATTACCCAGAGCATCCAATGTTAGAACCTTTGCTCTAATACCAATCTATAATGCCTTGTCTTGTAACCTAAAGAATGTTGCATTGACTACGAAAGTGTAATAAATTTCTTTTTAAAAAGTTTAAACATAATCTTCACGAATGCAAGCATTCCCTAAGACATGCGACGACACACTACATGCAAATCCCATAGATGACAATAATAATTAACATAGCATGTGTTTAATTTACATAAACTTAAGATTATACATTCAATAACAGTTAAATTACATCAATGAAGGTATAATGTACAAAAATGATTCTTTCTTTACATTGCATTTATAATAACATTTACAATACTCATTTCCAAATGAGGTAGGTCATATAAAAGAGTACAATTACATGTTACAAAAGTTCTCCTCAATTACAATTGAGGAGTGATACAAGAATAATTTTTCCATTAATACAAATAAGAAAGTACATTTTCACACACAAGCTCTCCATCCAAGAAGTACTCCTCACTACGAACAAGAACTGGGGACCCAACGGTGTAAGGTGCACGTTCCACCCAACCATGTGGTACCCATAGGCCCACCCCCCCATGGTAGGAGATAGTAAAAAGGTTCCCTAGACATAACCTACAACCCTAGACATAGATGAGCCCAAAGACAAAACTATAAAAGTACAAACTTAACTTAATGGTTACATTGCATAGGTTACCTAGGCATTTCTTCCTAGGTTCCAACCCCCATCTTGGGTTACCCTGGTAACCTCTTACGAAACCCGGCCCCACATGCAATATGTTGCATAATCAAATATCTTTCATAATGACTAGATGTCAATTTTTCGATTCTAGGTCTACTTGATTCATTCCCAAGTCTGAACTAGCCCTTGAGTCCATGAGTGAGGGTTAATTAATCTAGTTAAAGGTTTTAGACTACCTAATGTGTTGATTTAGTTTTCACTTATTACCTAACTCTACATGAGTTAACCTAGCACCACTTTGTGTGTCGGCCATCATAAAGAGCCACTCCCTAATAATAACACAAGGAAACTAATTTCACCAACTAAGGGTAGTCAAGGTGCACATAAATCAACATCAAATACCAAACATATAACAACAAACATCACAACCTGTTCATAGAACCATGTGCACTACCCTAGTTTACTCAAAATATGAAACCATCATAAAAACAACTCCCTTTCAAGAAATTACATCTGGAAGACTTAAATTCTCAATTAACCCCAATTTTTCCCAACAATCATGATCAGAAGAATACACAACTTAACATGCAATTCATACTATCATTTATCTAACACTAGGATTTCCTAAATCCATTTGCCATCCCAAGATAATAATGATGCTACTTGGACCAAAATACACTATCTTAGTACAATTTAATTTTTAAACAAATAATGCATTAGAATCTAATTGTTTACTACAATTCCCAAATAATAATTAAAGAATTATCATCTTTCTCTACTAAACATTTTATTTTTAAAACATTTCATTTCATTCTTCTATTAAAAGATTATACATCTAAAATGTATATATATATAATTTTCAATATTTTAAAATTAAATATATATTTTCCTGCAAAAATAATATATATATAATTCTAATTTAATAAATTTCATAAAAATAAAATAAAAATCAAAACTCAAAACTTTAAGGTTAACATATGTAAAATGAGGGCTTATTCACTGTTTACACAGCCGACCCATATAGGTCTCTGCTATGTTGGTAGCCTGAGCACTGCCTATATGGGCAATGTCGACTACCTCCATAGCCGTTGCCCTTCATGGGTGGCTACGGGGGTAGCCATTGTGCTATCCCCAATACCCTTAAAAAAATACATCTTATTCTAAATTAAACATTTAAATAAAAACCACATTTTCCCTCTTCCGCCTGATGGATTTTAATCCATTTTCAATTAATTATGTGACCATTTTCACCTGTACGGTGATTTCTAATTTTTAAAAAATAAAATAAAATTCAATGAATATCTATATGACTTCAAAGACATATTTAATATAAATATGCATATATATATTTATTTTCAAATATAAATATAAATATATATATATATATATAATAATAATAATAAACCAGAAAGATTGCTCAAAAAGAGCAAATTTTAACAAAGAATTTTCTATAGGAAGATTTAATTAAACAAAATAGAGGTTCTATTTTTTAACCATAACCTTCCGTGTTGCTCTCTGATTTTACTATAAAATTTTGCTTCGAAATTTAACACAGAGAGGTAACAAATTTTCTACATAATATTTTCAACAAAATTTCACAAAGAAGAAGAGAAGCTTCAAACAAAATATTCTTCTATAGGCAATCTTTTATTTTACAATTTAACAAAACTTCTACAAAAATTAAATCCTTTTACAGGCAATCTTTTCAAATCACAAAACTAAATAAATAAATAGCAAAGAACCTGTATTCTTGTAGCTTCAAGAATTGACAGTTGAAGAAAAGCTTTGCCTATTGCGTGCAACTTCCAAAGCCCTTTCCAAATCTCCACTTTCCAAAAGAATGCAAATTACTAAACAATTATAAATCTGATATCTTCTTCCAGAAATTTTAAATCAAAACCCCCAAAGCAAAAATCACAATTTTTTTTCCAACAAATACTCTGTTCCTTTTCTTTTCCGTGAAGTGGCTTCTTGCCTTACCCAATTCTTGCCATATTCTCTCCGAGAAAATCCTCAACAATAATTTTTGCATTAATTCTACTAACACACATGGAAAATCAAGAAAATATCTTCTAACAAACTCACGGATATTTTCTTCTAACAATTATCAAGAATTTATTTTATTTTAAATAATTTAAAATTTCAAAAACTAATTTCATTTTTTTTAAAACATATTTAAAATTCTCATTCACTCAAAAGAATTTAAATAATATTTAATCCATTCTCTCAATAATAGGAAATTTAATCAATTAATTTATTTATTTAATAAAATAACTTTAATCACAATATTTAAAATTAATTTAAATAAGCATTAAATTATAAAAAACATTAATCTAACATTAAATTCACAAAATTAACCTTGCATAATAAATAATCAAGACAAATATAGGCGAGACAACCAAAAATACCATACCTAAATTGACGACACACTGTGACTAGGTTTGAGGCTAGACTAGGAAAAACTTCATTACTACCTCCCAATCAACATTACTGTTGAGTCTAGACATGCTCAGAGCTGTGAATCCAGGTGGAGTCGGTGTTATGTACCTACAATCCTGCAACCAAACATATAACTTACATATATGTAATCCATCAAACAAACACACCATGAGGAGAAAATCACGAAAATCGTAGGGAACTCGTAAGTGAGTGATGCAACTCCGTTCTCCTCACCAATACAATATCACATCGAACTAAAAAAATAAATATCAATTAATCCACCATAAGTATATATAGTAATAACATCTCAAGTAAACATCTATGCTAACATGAAGCATGTTAGAAATAATCACTATCAAATAGTGTATCATCACATCATAAAATAAATCCACCATCGCTCTATAGTCAACGATCAAATACATCAAAACAAGATATCAGGGTCTATTGAAAGTAAAGCATACTGTTGGAAAACATAAGCAAAATGGAGGGGTACTACACAAAGCATGTCAAAGGTGATTCCAAAATTACTCAAGATCAAGAATTCGTATCTCCAAGATACTATAATGATTTAATGGACACTCTCCTATCTATACAAGATGATCGTATCCACATAGCACATACTCCTCGAACTACCCATGAGATACTTTCTTTGGATGGACATGTAGATGATCTTCATTTAGAACATGATCCCTTTACTCCTAACATTATTACACAAAAATAACAGGTTATTGATTCCTACATTCAAACTGAGTTGTCAACCTCAGGATTAGATATATCCCAAATTCAGACTAAGGACATCATGTATGAAGATATCCAACATTATCCACACAAGGAATCCAGTCAGATAGAATAGGATATTCCGGAGTCACCAGAGCATCCAATCGAAATAACATCATCTACAGTGGTCATTTATCAGATAATAAATTCTAAACAAGAGCTCTCAGAATAGGCAGAATCAAAGCATGAAGGTACTACTTCCACAATACTGGGGGCAACTATGTCTCAAGCAAACATCAACATAGGGAGCACAAAGAGTCCTTATGATGAAACTAATGTCAATACTGCAACCAACCATGTCATGAATCTTTATCCACCCATCACCCCATCCATGAATTGGGACCAACATCAAAAGAAGGATGTGAATGAAAGCACAAAGAACAATATCAAAAAAAAGGAAGCTAAGAAGCATATTAGACAAATCAAATACAAGTGGATACCAAAGAATACAAAGAATGATTATCCCTATCAAAGTCCATCAGTCAAAGAAACTATGGGGGAAAATAAAAAATGGAAAATTATCCATCAAAGATTTCCACAAAAGAAAAAGAAAGCTTTTCAAGTGACATACAAAGTGTATCAAGTAGTTGGTCCTAATTCCATGCACACTTCTATATCCACCCATCACTGCTCGTCTTCCCAAGTTTGGAGAGTCAAAGGTTCCAAACTGTCAACCAATCTATCTCTTACCCCTAAATACACTCCATCCACACCTCGACACATGATATCCAATTCTCAAATTGACCATGTATTGGTAATGACCCTTCATCGTAAGGATTCTGAAGGCACTCTATTGTGATGTGCGCATAGAGATAGAGTTAAGCCCGATATCAATAAAGCAGATCAAGAATCCTAAAAGTTGCATTCAAGTGCACATATCTTAGCAAAGCAACTTCTTCAAGCAGGCTATCAATGGAACATCATGACAGTAGAATCTACATCGACACCACAAGGTGATTCAACATGAGCTTAAAATCTTTCAAAAAAAAAAATCAAAAAAATCAAAAAATATGAAAATTAAAAAAAAATCAGAAAAAGGATTGAAAATAGTAAAGAGAAAAATTATCCTGTAGTGAAAACCACATGGTCGGTGCTTTGGGCAGGTACCATGATGAAAACCTGGTAAACAGGTGTCGTGTGTGGAATTGAGCATCTACATGTGCCAGTTCAAGTGGAAGCATCTCATCCCTTCCATAATAAATCCAACATTCCATCCATCTCACTGATAATAAATCCATTCATCCATGAACCATTTATCCAATCCATCTTCATCTGCATCCATAGTCCAAATTAGCTTGATCTTGGTGAAAGTTTGGCGCACACTTTACACATGCTTATCTCAAATGTCTTGACATGAGTCATTTTCATTGATCCTATCCTATGTTATATGAGCCATGAAACATTATCCAAATGAGTGTGTTCTTTATCTGAACACTGTATCTTATCACAAGATAATCTTTGGAATCTTTTGTGTGCTTACCATATCCATCCATCCATACTCCTATCCAAGCATCCACCCATGGCATTCCATACATTGCTAGACACTGAGGGCAGATATTTAAATCTCACTTCGGGAATAAATCTTGATCTATATCCTCCAATTTATGTGGTGATCTAAACATTGAAAAATGTGAAATCAAATTGGTCAAAACATTTGTGAGAAAGATTCCAAAATCACTAGCCCATGGTGCATTTTGACGAGCATACATTCCTTTTCAAGCTTCATCTTTCATCGAACATCAATTCAAACAATCACTATTCATCGCATCTAATTTTCACTTCAAACATCACATCAAATCATCCAAAACATCTTTTGTTTCAAACCAAGCTTCAAAATCCTGATCAGTCAAATCCAATTAAAAAATCATCTTAGGATGTCCTTGTGTTGCTTAACACTATCCTTGCATTGTTGTGCATCCCCAACAATGTTATCATCATCAGTCTTGATCAATAAAATCCAATCAATCCCTCATTATCTTGGGATATCCATCCTAATCCTTGTTTTGCTTAACACTATCCTTGTTGCATTGTTGTGTATCCTCAACAATGTTATCATCATCAATCCATCGATTTGATCAATCAATCCTACCTTGGTTTTCAATAAAAATTTAAATAGAGCACTAATATCATCACATATCCATATCCAAATTGTCAAAATCATGCGAAAATCCAAAAACATCCAAAACATGTCAAAATCCAAAAACACTCCATAAAACAAAAAATGTAAAAAAAAAAGGTTTATGAACTACTCATCTCTTAGCTTAAATGTAGGCAAGGCTAATCTTTGATCAGCCCCCAAGACACAAGATCCAAAAAACATTCATAAAATCTCACAAAATCCAAAAACATTCATAAAAAAAATATAAAACATAAAAACATTAGAAAATTCAAAAAATCAAAACATTTGTAAAAATCTTGAAAAATACCAAAAATAGCCTCAAAACATTCCAAAAACATAAAAACATCCAAATATTTGAAAAAATCCATCTTTCTCATCTCACTTTCACTCAAAATAATCAATCATCCATAATAAATTGATCGTCACCTTCATCCTTTGGAAAAACAAACAGAAACAACCACAACAATCAGCAAAAGCAAGCTTCAAACATAAAATCAAAATCGAAACAACAATCCTTTAAATGAAAAATCAAACCTTCATCATTCGCAAACATGTCAATCGACCTTGTATCAACAGCCTTTCGAACAAACCTATCAACTTGCCACCATCCACTAACATGTCCTAGGATGTATCCTTCCTACAATGGGCATTATCTTTTGGCAAAACACTTTGGATAAACAAAATGATGTGCTGCCATTCACTAACATGTCCTAGGATGTATCCTTCCTACAATGGGAATTATCTATTGGAAATCATTTCGGTTTTTATCTTAAACAAAACAAATCCCTTTAGCTAGAGGTATGAAGAACATTGACTTGTTTGTGTACTTGATCTTTTCTTTTGATTTATCTTATTGTGCTCATTCCAAGGACCTCTCAATGATGTCCAAATGAAGGAATTGGAGAGAAAGGAATGGGGCATCGAAATTATCCTTTTGTCTGTTGTGCTTGTTGGACATTATTGTAATATAACTTGGCAAATACTTGCTTTGTTAGGTACATCCTAGCAAGGTTTTTGTATGTCAAGTGTGAAATAGAATACTCATATCTGTTTGTCAAGTCAAAGTCCATCGCACTAGGTACAATTCCATCCTAGTTCTTTATACCTTGATGCATCATATCTATGTGTGTTATCAAACATAAGGTAAGTAGCCCTTTTAAAGTCCCAACTCTTGATAAGAAAATCATCTATCATCATCATCATCATCTCTAATAAAGTCTCATCAGATCATGGACTTGTTGGATCCTCTTTTCATCATCTCATTTCTCATTTCTTCTTCTCTGCACTAACATCATGTCATGAATAGTTAATCATCATCACCAGTGCATCCATCCTGCATCCACAAACCATCAACATTCTACATATCATCTCATAGGCATGTTCATCATCATAATATAGATTTGTTAGTCTAAGCATCTCATAAAATCATACATTTGCATAAAACATCCAATGCATAATCATATAGGCATTATCACATCATCCATCTCACATGCATCATATCATCATTTAAGTCATTTAGGATAATATATATTGGTTATTCTAAGCATCTTAAAACCATCTCATTTGCATCATCATCATAACCATCCATATGTCCATCTTGAACCTCTTTATTGTCAGATTGACCCTCAAATCAAATCTTTTCACTCAATGTCTCGAGGGGGCAATGTACTAGTGAACTTCTTTCTGCTGGGGTATCCAAAAAAATAAGTTTTTTTTTGAATTTTGATCACGGAAAGTTTATTCTTTGAACCAACGCAACAAGTATATTGCTTCAAAGAGGGAAAAATGTAGACATACGAAATTAGCATCATTCACATTCATCCATTCATTAGGTAAATCAAGTTCATTAAATTCAATCTCCTAAGGTCATCCAGTTAAATTAAATAAATCAACTTTGTTTAATTTAAGCCTAACATCATCCTTTTAATTAAATAAACCAAACTTTATTTAATTAAATCTCAAATTCATATTCCTCCTTTTTTATTTAAATAAATCCCTAAATCTAAGTCAAAAAATCACCTAACATCATCTTAATTAATAAAATCCATGATTAATGCTAATCCTAATCACCCATCACATCCTCTAGCTTTTCCCACTTGCACAAATAAATCAATTTATTGATTTATTAATTCATCATTTTCCATCAACATTGCATCTTTGAGGAATATTCTCTAAGTTTGAAATCTCTCCCCAAATTGACATGTACATCCAACAAAACATTTAAGAGGTCTTACAATGTCTCTTGCAAAGGTCAAACTTAGCATTTAACTCTCAAATTCAAAATTCAAATCTCCCCCTCTTTGGCACATTGACCAAAATGTGCTCATTCCTCAACCTATCACAAGTTGACAAGTGGATCCTTCCTATTGGTAGATCTTTAGTAGATCACATCCTCCATGTTTGGCATTATTTTATCCTTATTGGCTATAAATAGAGAGCTTCTCTATTGTGTCAATCCTCCACAACTCATCATCTTGATCATCAACATATCTAGAGCTTATCAAGGGTTGGGAAAGGGCTTCTTTCCATAGAAGCGCCAATCCACTATGAGATAGGGTTTGCATCATGTTTTCATATGATTTTGCTTGGTTTCATTATTAATTTTGTTTGCAATATGAAACATGTAAGATTATTTCATAGAGATGTTTGAATATTTACTTTGTTTTAACAAATAACCATGCTAATGTGTGTGTTAGGCTTTTAGCAATTTGTAGATTTCACCATCTATAGTTTTAATAGTATCCCTATACAGATTTTAATCATATAGCCTTTCAGATGGTGCAACCAAAAGTCTATATGTATCTATGGTTCAATATATGTGTATACCCTATGGACCAATTTCATTTAACACTTGTTTAAAATAAAAGTCTATTACTATTGAAAGATAAAATAACCCTTCAATTGGGGGTGGTGGGCCTACGTCAATTGGCTAAAGCATCCTATTGCAAGCAATAAGTCACAAGGTCTAGTCTCCCCATTGTCCCTATGGTATCGGAGGGCGTGTCACACCAACGTCACTAGTCACGTGAAAAAATTTTACCAGACGCACTACGGTTTATAGGAGGCGACTACCTAATTTTGATTCTTGTGGGCCTAGGTCGATTGGATAAAGCATCCTATTGTAGGTAAGAGGTCACAAGGTCTAGTCTCCCTATTTTCCATGTGGTACTAGAGGGCGTGTTGTACTAGCATCGCTAGTCACGTGAAAAAAGTTTACCAAGCACATTGCGGTTTATAGGGGGCGGCTGCCTAATTCTGATTCTTGTAGTCTAAAAAAAAACTCTTCAATTAAAATAAAGTAAATTTGGTTATATAAATAAAATAAATAATTTTTAACTAAAAATTAAAATTTATGTATGTAATAAATAAAATGATTAGTAAAACAAAATTGATTTGAAGTAATTAACTCTAAATATAAAATAATTCTAAAGTAAAATAAAATAATTATTTACATTTAAATAGTAAATAAAATAAGTATTTGTATCTAATTAATAAATAAAATAACTAGCACTTGCACCTATAGGAGGTTCAAGGGATATGGTGATAGAAAATTAAAGGTAAAATTTAAATATATTTTAATATTACATAATTAGTTATTTAACATCAAGATATAAGTTTATACAAATTTTGACTACAATTATGAATTTTGATTTGTACAAATAGTTATTATATTATATATAGTTAGTTATCTTCAATTTTTATTAACCAATTAAACTCCTTTGAAGAATCTAGATAGTTACATGTCATTATATGAATAATATGATATAATTGGTGTAACAATAAAGTTTCACTTCCATTCCATTCACTTTACATATAGAAAGACATGAATAGAAGTTGTCTAAAAACACAATATAAGAAGAATGCATAATGGTTGTTTATTTTACCTATGGCTTCTTGATTCCATTGAGAGATTTTATGATTGGTCAACTCATAGTACTGGAGTTTATAATGTGACCTTGAAATCTCAGTATTTTTATTATCTATCTGCAACTAAACATCTCATGTTTTGATCCTGCTCTTATCGATTCCCTTCCAATGACATTTGACACTATCCTTGCAATAGTGAACTAACCACAAAAATCATTAACAAAGCTAGCCACTCTATAACCATCAATTTCTATTCATGGTAATGACACCCCAACTAATGAAGATTTCTCTATCATTTCTTGCCAAAGGTTTTACCAAAGTGATAAACCTTCTTCTATTCTTATGTGTTGTTCTATCTCCATAGAAATTTCTGATCTTAGGTTATTGAGTTTAGCATGTGTCTTTGAGTTATAGCTATTTGAAGATTTCATCTGTAGAATTTTACAATGATAATTTTGTAAAGGCTAGCTATTATAAAACTTCATGACAATTATTTTATGATTTTATGTCAAACTATTGACATCTAATAGTTTTAAAGTTGAATAAATAATTCATGCTAAAATTGGGAAAAGGTAGAAAAATATACTTTGATCAAAGTGTTAACCAAATTACCATTGTAACATACTACACATCTTGCAATTATTCCATGCATATATTTCAAAAGCAAGGAGAAAAAATGAAAACATATAAAAAAGAGAAATTAGAACCATAGTACCAACTGCTAGACCTCGTGCTCTTTACAATTCAAACTCATAACAACAAGAAAACAATCTTACTACAAGCTAGCTCTTAACAAGATTACAAGATTTAAAATATAACTATTAAGCCTTTCACTACTAGTAATATGGTTTTAATTTTGAAATGATAAAGACTTGACTGCAACCACTTTGAAGTGTATAAATAATGCAAAGAAAAATAAATCTTAATATATAAATATTTAAACAGTAAACATAGTTGATATAAATGTTTTCTAAGTGTCCATTTGTCTATAAAACAATATTTTGGGTTAGATTTCCTTATCTTTAATTAAGATAAATCATATTAAAAACATAAATAACGAAGAAAAAGACAGTCAATCCAAAAAAAACATTTTCAATGAAGCAACTAAAGAAATATGAAAAGCTTAATGTATTGGGAATAATTGGGTACAAATTCCCACCATCCTTTGTATTAAAAAATCACTTGAATTTGTCCTTGGAGTATAGTCGATGTCACCTCAAGACTTCATCACAAATTCTCTTCAAATTGATTTCTTTTTCCTCCACACAATGTCATTCATTCTGTCCATAGATGGTCTTAACACCATGAGAAATGAATTACCTCAAAATTTTGTACAAATCATGTTGTGCTATCAATGATGCTGATGAGAAAATTAGGCAGAGTTTGGAGTAAATTTTTTATGAAAACTAGCCTAAAGCTCACTACTCAATTACAACAAATGACATATATTACCAAGAACAATCTCCCTGTAGCCGCTGCTTCAATTTGCTCACAATTATCAAAAATTAGATCTAAACATATCAAGTTTTAGAGCTACTAGATTTGTGAGCCTGACACAATGAATGATGACTATCAATGAATCAAATCTAAAGATGCTACATTTATTGCAACAATAACAATCCGATCTACCACAAATTTTTGATCTGATGAAATTTCTAAGTGTCTGAAAGTTGTGTCGGAGATGGTTTAGTGGTGGTTGAAGGATGGTTCAATAGCATGAGATAGGTTTACCAATGACTTGTGGACTCACAAGTCCACAGGGAATAGTAACTTCACTATTAAATAAAATAATTAATAATATTTAATTAGTAAATAAAATAATTATTAGATAAATCTAAATTAATTTTTTAGTTGATAGGCTATTTTTTTTAAATTTCCATCGGGATTTTTGTTAGTCCAGCCGTGAATTGGATTTGTTGGCGAGGGGGTTCTGCTAGGTAGTGGGGAGGCCACCATTTTTTTGTGTGGTGATGTGGGTGTTGGTAATTACGTGGGTTGGTGGTGGTTGAGAATGGTGTACTGGATAAGGAGAATGTGAATGGCAAGCGCTTGTTCGCATGAGGCCCAATGTTCCTTGTCCTTGCATGATGGCGGTGGACAAAGTAAATGCAATATTGAATGCTAGCATGTGGGAGAGTATACTTTGATGAAGTTGTATTGTTGGAAGAGCCATTGTGGTGTTGGTTTGATAGAAAACTATTGTTAAATTTGTTGCATTCGGCTTCGTTCTTTAGCAGGTTCAAGGGTTTTAAAACTATTGAGTTGCGGAATCAGTAAGTTAGTTTGCATGGGTTTTTTGCAAAACTGAATTTATTTTGTATGTCTTCCATTCTCTTCTTATTGTTCGTTTTGATAGCATGTTTGAGGGTTTGAACACTCATATGTTGCATAATGTGTGACAAAGTATATTGATTAAGTTGCATTGTTGAAAGAGTCATTGTGGTGTTGGGTTGGCAGTGGACTATTGTAAGATTTGTCGTTTACAGTTCCCTGGTTTGTTTCATAGGGGACAACTATAAAAATCGTCGAGTTTCACTACTTTTTGTGTTGGATTGGAGGGTTTTAATGTTTTCGTTCTCCGTAATCTATAAGTCATTTTAGATGGGTGTTTTGTATAGATTATTTTTGTTGTCTAGATTCTGTAAGTTGTTCTGCATGGATGTCTGGCGTTATCATTTTCTGTGGGTGGAGAGATTGCAGTTGAATTTTTTTTGTTTCGTCACGAAATATGGTTAGGGTTTCTAAGTTTTTCATTGCTCGTTTATTGTTTGTAGTTATCTATGTGAATTTTTGGGATTACACCTATTACCATAGGAGCAATAGTAGTTAAATCTAGGTTCTTCCATTAAAATGGTTAGGGTTGGTAATTTTATTTCCCAATTGCATATTAAGATAGGAATGATTGTATATATATGGATATATAGAGGATTTGTTATTTTTTTGAAGTTTCCGATGGGATTTTCATTAGCCGAGCCTTGAATAGTATTTGTTGTGTAATAGGTGTGTTACAATTTCTCTATTTCTCTATAATATTGAATTCCAACGAATTTAGCCCAAAATTTTTAAGTCATTTTTCATGAATGTCTGTCGTTATGGTTTTGTATGGATAGTGAAATTGCAAATATATAGATATGTAGAGTGTTTTTTATATGTTTGAAAATTCAAACAAGATTTCTGTCAGTTGAGCCATGAATAGGATTTGTTTATGTTTAACCTCAGAGACAGAAACATATAACAAGAAGATATTAACAATAAATTAATCATCTATGCAAAACACCCCTATAGAAAAGAGTATATAACCTGAAAAACTTGATTGAAAATTTGAGTTGCATCACCTCACACTAAATATTATAGAGAAATAGAGAAGTTCTAAAAGAGGCATTAGAATAACACTAATGTAGGTTGGAGTCTCGACTAAGTGTGTATATGTATATGTATATATATATATATATTATATGTGTGTGTGTATATACACACACACACACAAATGTATACACATGTATATATACATATATTTTGTCACAGGTTTTGCAACACACCAATGTTAAAACCCTCAAACCTGCTATCAAAAGGAAGAATAAGTAGAGCCGAAAAAACCAATTTGTGGATGGGTTGATGTATTGTATGTATGTATGTATCTATATATATATATATATGTATGTATGTATGTATGTTTTACTAATAGCTCTCTTACAATTCCCCCATTTTTGTATAATATGGAACAACAAATAATGCAACTCTTTTTATACAGAGACATATAGCAAGAAGACATTAACAATAAATTAATTATTTATGCAAAACACCCATGTATAAAATAGTATAACCCCACAAGCTTCATTGAAATTGAAAACCACAACATGTGTATGGTAGGAAAGATGCAAAGAGTATATATATGTGTCTATATATGTATATATATATGTATATATATGTATATATATATGTATATATATATATATATATATGTATATATATATATGTATGTATGTATGTATGTATGTATGTATGTATGTATGTATGTATGCATATGTATATATATATATGTGTGTGTGTGTGCATGTATGTATGTATGTATGCATACATATATATGCATGTATATATGTCAATGGTTTCATGTCGCCCTAAACCCTGCATACAGATAGCTACAATTCCTCCTATGTTAATGGTTGCAACGTCAAAGATATACACAGATGATGAAAAAGCTCTTTCAATATTTAGTGTTGTGTATGAACAACTAGGTGAGGCATTCTTATTCTTCTATGGGATAACTATTTTTTTATTCTTTGCATGAGAAGATTTTATAAGATCTATAAAACCAATTGCTTTGAACATAATCTCAATGATTATATATGTGTGTGTGTGTGTGTGTGTGTGTGTGTGTTTGTGTGTGTGTGTGTGTGTATGTGTATCTATATGTATATATATATATATATATATATCATATAGCCCTAAACCATGCACATAGATAGCTACAATTCCTCCTATGGTAATGGATGAAATTCCAAAGATATACAAAGATGATGAAAAGGTTGTTTCAATATTCAGTGTTGTGTATGCACAACCAGGTGAGGTATTCTTATTCTTCTATGGGATAACTATTTTTTTATTCTTTGCATGAGAAGAGTTTATAATATCTGCAAAACCAACTACTTTGAACATAATATCAACGATTCTCTTTAGTTTCACATAGATTATATGTGTGGTTCTATTTGTAGAAATGATTAGAATTATGTTCTCCAAAAATGCATAAGCTTCATTGAAAATTTGAGCTACATCACCACAAATAGACAAATTGTAAAATACCTACTAGAATAATACTGGACAACCACCAAAGTAATTTTACCTCCAATATGTAAATGCTTTCATACAATGCTAAACCCTACACACAAATAGCTACAATTTCTCTCATGGTAATGGTTGGAACACCAAAGATACACACAAACAATCAAAACAATAGACCAACAACATACAAACCTAACCATATTTTTTTATGGAAGAAGGAAGCTTTAAGTGCAATTTATGCATCCATACAGAACGATAATCTCTTATGAATATGTGAAATGGGTATACACACAGGAAACCAAAATAAGATGCCAACATTTAAGTACAATTTCTCTTAAGGTAATAGGTATGTATATGTTATACATATATGTACACATATACATACATATAGACAGGAATATATTGTAAACTTGAGCTGCATTCTTTGGGATTAAATATTATAGAGAAATAGGTAAATTGTAAAAAAACTATAAGGAAAACACTAGAGAATGACATACATATGATTCATGAGTATCATCCTAATAGCTCTAATAGTTGTTACATAGACTGCTTGTCTTGTACCAATATGTTGCATCGTACTCTTTTCCCTGTTGTCCAACTTTCACATAATGTGCATATTTTCTGACAGGCGCTTGCTCGGGATGTGACTAGGTTTATCCTTGTGCATTTTTCATCTTCTACTCGTTACCATAGGAGGAATTGTAGTTGAACCTTGTTTGTTTGCTCAATAAGTATGCTTAGGGTTAGTATTTTTTATTGCCCTGCATTTATTGTTTTGGTTATCTGTTTGCATTTGTGATGTTGGATGCATTAACATCTAGGACCATTTGTAGATTATGAACATGATGGATATAAAATTATTTTGGCAACCGGTAAGTGTTATTGTTTCTAATATCTCTTTTTATTTGTTCAATGTATCTATTTGAACTTTCGAGCAAGTTCCCCATCGGCTTGACTGGCAAGAGGTTTTGTTATGCAATAGCTCTTTTGAAAATTCTCTATTTGACTGCAAAAATTATTGTCGGCTAATGTAGCTTGAATTGTTGATTAAGCTTGTGCCATTATGGGGAGGCTGTGCGGATTATTGGTGCTCACTGGCTTTATGAGTTCCATTTAATATGCGTTTTGTACCAAAAAATGTAGCTTCAAATTTGAATTGGAAGACCAAGTTTTACATAGCCTACTTGCCTTCTACAAGAATGTTTAGTGTGGGTTCCAATTCATCTATGATCTATCTATTATTTTTAGGTTCTCTTTTAATAGTTATTTTGCAATTTGCCAATTTTTTTTGTAATATTTAGTGGGAAATAATGTTGCTTGAATTTTCAATTCAGAAACTAGTAAAGGATGTGTCTAATACTTGTTATACAATTCTCTATTTGTCTTTGATATTTTCCTATAAAGGATGTAGGTTGAATCTTGTATCAATATGTTTCAAATTTTGTTTTCTACCTATAAGTTCAAATAAATTGGCAAGGTTTTTTTTACATAAAAAGATGTAGGGTCCCCAAAATGCAAGCATCCAGATTGGATTTTCCCTCAACTGGCTAGTTGAGAAGGCTTCAAATTCAACCCTTTTGTTTCCTATAATAAAGCCAAACTTTGGAGGAGACGATATGGTATAAGAAACCAAAAAGGTTTGAATTTGTAGCCTTCCCAATTGGTTAATTGGGGGGGAAAACAATTTGGATGTTTCTTGTCTTCATAAATTCCAAGCTCAAGAGTTAGATGGTGATAATAAAATATACTATACACAAGTATTTAGATATAGTCATGTGTACATATATACACATATATACATATGTACATATGGATACATATATATATGCTTATATGTGTGTGTTTGTAAATGTGTTCATAAAGGGGAACTTCAATGCATATGTGTACTTAATTATTTCTACACATATATACATGCATATATTCTACATTCAAGCTCAATTATTTGCCATTAAATATTATAGCCAAATAGGAAAATCGTAAAAGAACTATTAGGAAAATAATGAAGCACGACATGTGTTTGATTCTTCAGTAATGGTTGTTTTTTCTTTTGTTATTAAGGTAGGAAAATATATTAATTAATTTACATTTCCAAAAGAGTCATAGCGGTGTTGCTTTAAAATTATAATATTGTGAGAATCATCTTCCTTGGCTCTCTTGTCTAATGAAATAGAGGTTTACCAAACTGTTGTGCTATGGAATCTGTAAGTCATTATGCATTGGTATTTTACATGAATATTTTTCCCATAATATTGAATACCAAGCAACATAGGTTGAATCTGCAATTAAGGGTGTCATGTTATACACATTTTTGGACAGATTATTGCACCATATGATTCTTGCCATAACATAGTAAAATTTACAATCTACATAAATACATATATTTATATAGAAAAAATAAAAGCTTGCATGCACACACATAGAAGCATCCTAAAAGATAGAGAGATACATATGAGGGTATATGCATTTGCATTTATTATTTTTATTCTTCTTGATGTAACCCCTAGTGTTTGCATACCATTAAAATTGGATTTATATTCTTCTTGTTGTATCTCGTCTTCTTTAAATAGTATTAAAAGTGAAGTGGGGGTGCTGGCAAGAACTTGAGTCCACTTTTTGGCCAAAAAGTGGAAGTGTTTTCCCCGATTTTCAGAATTTGTCACATTTGACCTTAAAATTTGAAGCACTTAGAGATGGAATCTTGAAAAAAGTCATTGATCATAAAATGTAGTACTCAGAGTCTAGTTTCTGAATATTTAATTTATTTTAATACCTAGATGATACAAATTAATTTCAATAGGTGTTTCTAAAAACCAGTATTTAAAAGTCACTTTGTTTTTACATTACCATGCACGTGTATGTCATCCATATTTTGACCTAAATAATCATATTTTTCTAAATCCTTTTGAAAAAAGATTTGTAACTCACTTAAGCATGTTTTCCCTATTTTTTTGTATTTTTTTATTGAATATTTATTTTTTTGTTAATTTTTTATCGACCATATTTGGTGTTTTGAAAAATCGTCGTGTACGTCATGCATAAGATGACCTAAACTTATAATTTTTTGATGTTTTTTTTTCAAATTGAAAAGAATTGTTGAAGTATGTTTTTCATGAAAAAAATTCCAAAAAATTATTTTAATAGAATTCTTTTTTAAAAAAATCATTCAAAAAAAATTACATATTTAGAATCTACACAATCATATCTAAAATGGGTTTTAATTTCATAAAATAATTCTAAAAAAAACCCCGTCAACCATATTGACATAGTTTTTTCTCTCAATATTGTCATGAACTTGTACTTGTAGGTCTAAGGAAGAGGGTTGGGTTACCATGCATTTTCTAAGACCAAATCCAAATAAGAAACATGGATTGTGATTTTTAAACCTTTTGGAATGAGTACCCACTTTATAATGGGCACCTATTCTAAAAAATTAATGACTACCTTTTTTAAAGTTGAAAAATGACACTTCTACTAGAAGTGGACTCAACTTCTTGCACTTAACCATGGTTATAAATTGATATTTGTAAGCTGTGTACCAATTAGCATCTGGATGCTATAGTACACTAATCTTTGTTTTAATTGTGAAATAGAGTTGTCAATTAGAGAACTCAAATTGCAACATTGTGTCACTACAAATAAACTCATAGTACTATGTCTACAAAAGCGAGCTTTGTGGATGGGTTCATAGAGGCCCCCAATATTGATTTTTTACTAGCCCCTATTGGTCTCTCTACAAAGTTTGGCTCTAAGGGTGTGGCCGCCCAACCTTCAGATCCTAATTCTATAAGTATGGTTTTGCTTTATCTTGTATTTGTTGCAAATTTTGTGTTATTGTTTCCAATTCTCTTCGCTTCTAGATTTACATCTACATGGGCCATCTTGAAAAAGCATATAGATGTGGAACTAGATATGCATTCCTATTTTCTAGCATATAAAAGGATTGCTTTGATATATATGTATATTTGTATGTATATGTATGTATATATATGTATATGTATATGTGTATGTATATGTATATGTATATGTATATGTATATGTATGTATATGTCTATATATATTTACATGTATATGTATGTATATATGTATATATGTATACATATATGTATATGTATGTGTATGTTTGTATATGTATATGTATGTATATGTATATGTATATGTCTATGTATATGTATATGTATATGTGTATGCATATGCATGTGTATATGCATATGTGTATGTCTATGGACATGCAAAGATAAATACTACAGTATGATAGATCACATATGAGGACAATAGATTTTTCACTTTTCTATGAAATAAATGGCATAATGGCTCTTTTGATAGTGCAACCTAATGAAAGTATAGTTTTTGACCCTACAACAATCAATATTTTATATGTATATGTATGTATATGGTTATATATGTACATGAATGTATGTGTATGCATGTATGCATCATATGTATATGTATATGTGTATGTATATGCATAATGTGTATGTATATGCATATGTATATGCATATGTGTATATCTATGTATATTCAAAAATAAATACTACAATATCATAGATTAGATATGTACATAGCAGATTTTTCCCAATTACTACGAAATTAATGCTAGAATGATTACTTTGACAATGCATCTTAATCAAACTATAGTTTGTGAGCTTGCAACACTCAATATTGCATTTACTCCACTCGCTCACATTTACTTTGCTTTGCTTGCGCCCATTGCGCAACAATGACAAGATGCATTAAGCCTTGCACGAGCACAAACTTACTACCCAACCCTCCTTGTCCCAAGGTTCCCAAGTCCTCTATGTATATTCAACTAGAATTTAATATTTCCTGATGTTCAACCTATGCTATTCCTTTTTTGGTCATTCACAGGTATTGATTCATATACAAACGGATAGACATATGTATTTTGTTATATGTTTATGTATAATTGCCACTTTCAATGTATGTATGGGTATATATGTATATTCATATATCCTAATGTACTTGAGCTTGTATGTATTCTCGTAGGTTGTATGGGTAGAGTCAAGTTGCATAGCCCAATCAATTGTTGAATTTAAAAACACTAAAAACAAGCAACGAAACTATTTCTACTATAGGGAGCATAGATAGGAAATATCCATGAAGCATCACAAAAAATACTTACAACAAAGGATAGCTATGACAACCACATCTGCATACGAAAATGGTAACAGTGCTCCCTTGTAGCATGAAATTCCAATGGAAAATTCCAACCCTTCTATACAATCTCAGAGGAGCTCCCCCATTGCACGAACACAATACCAATACCTCAAAGAAATATTCAACAATAGCTATCTTTTTGTGGTAAAGCAATTTTGACATCATATAGATGCACTTTCCAACCTTTCTATTTTCCAAATATGTAGGAAAAGCTACACAAGGATGCACACTCGAATGTTAGGGTCAAAAGTCGTATGTGTAAGGTGTTATTCTAAAAAAGGTACCCATCGGGTCAACTCCACAAATGGAATGGATTCAGGCCCACAACCATTGTTACTCAAAAATTTAACACAAGTTGAAGAGATGCTTATTGCTAGGGTGGCTCTAGTTTTACAAGTCAGCCATGCTAGAGGAGGCCAATTTAAATATAGTGGTCACATGATAAGTTTCCCTCAAGATATCTCAAATATCACAAAACTTTTGCCACGCCATTTGTAAGACCTTGAGGTCATTATCGTTCGGAGGATCACTATTAAAGGCGGGAATTATGATTGTTATGTTAATAAACATCATGTCATGGATGCATTGAAATACAAAATCCAATATGAAAAATACTACAATGATGTTGAGATTGATGTTGAGGCTCTTAATATGTTACCTGATGTTGTTGTTGATGTGTCCAGTTTGTTGCATACAATATAGCAATTTTCAGGTGAAGACCTAATGCCATCAACCAACTCAACAAATGTTGTACAAGAAGAAAATGGCTATTCAAAATTTTCATCATTTATTCATTACTTACCAAATGGTAGACAAGAGCTGCAAGCAATAAAAGATGTCTTGCAAATTGAAAAAAAAGACTAGAATATCTTAGCTTGGCTTGAAGTTAGCTCTTCTCCTGTTAATGAATACAACACTAAAGGTTTATTTTGAATGGACTTTCCAACATTGTTCCCCATCAGAGCAACACTTCCTCTTCAACCAAGAAATATTAAAATTCACTTGCATGAATATGCCCTCCACCTAATGAGATATTTTGACCACAAGTTTAGAAAACATGTTAGGTTTAGATATTTTCTCTACAACTTGATTATAAGACATCGCAGCCAACAAACTATCACTGCTTTTGTTAGAGCAGATCTGGAGGATAGAATCCCTAGGTCATTAACTGTTTTGAGGAAATAGCTTTGAGCTACTCCCGACCACCAAATAGCCGATTAGTTGATGCAATTTGGCACATCGTTGCACAGGACCCACTCTTTCTAGAGCTCTTTTCGGGTCCAGCTAACCGCTATGATTGAATAGCTTGGTACACCCATCCTTTTTTTCACTTTGAGTTGTGTAGACACAAAATGGGCTAACCTACAAAAACATTTCTCTGTTGCACCTCGTTTAGCAATGGAGCCTTCAAAAAATATGCTAATAGATAGTGTTGTTCAAAATCCACGTATAGCATCTTTATATTTGCATTATAGATTCTCAATTTTTCGTGAGGAGGTGATAAAAAAGATTTTGCATGCAAAAGATTATTGGTATAGATATGAATGGCAGCATCGTGGCTCTACACATGTGCATAGATTTCTATGGCTTTTAGAATCTCTTGACATGGACACTCCTTATTGGTCCAATGACCGTGATCTTACCATAGCAAGACACTTTTTTGATAGATATGTTTCAGCTTGGAATCCACATTTCCCTACACAAATATCACTCAGAACGTATCATTGCTCTAAAGAGAACTTGTGCTTGCTTACCATGAGCCATATCTTGACCAATGATCCAATCATAGATTATGAAGAGTTGTTAAAAATAGTTCAAAGGCATGCAAAATGCTTTAAATATACTTGTTTTAGAAGAAAAGGAGAGCAATTGCAATGTTGGTATAAAGCACCATGGCAGCAGCAGCTTACCTCTACATTAACATCTGATGCTAACTCTAAAAAATCCTACAAACCAGCAAGAAATGATGATCGCTTAAATATTCACAGCCCAACTATGCTTGCAATTTGGCAGGCCAATGTTGATTGCTAGCTCCAGTTGTTTCTAGGAAAAAAAATTGAATTATATTTCTAAATATGTAGCTAAATCTGAGAAAAAATCAAAAAATTATCTAGATATGTTGAAAAGAGTTGCAAATACAAATATAGTTGAGAATAGAGCACTAGTTGCATACCAAAAATTCATGATGAATATGCTTGCGGAATGTGACATCTCTGCACAGGAGACATGTCATATGTTACAGAAATTGCCTCTTCTTACTTCAAGTTGACACTATGTTCGATTGAATGTTTGCAAAAAGACATGGTTTCGTATAAACAAAGATAATATTGATGAAGAGTTTCCAACAAACTATATTCATTGCTATATGCAAATGCCTCCAGAGTTAGTTGTTTTATCCCTTATTGACGCAGTCTGCCTATATACACACTCGCATCAATGCAAAAAGGATAAATGAAAACCAAGGCTCTAGCCTACGGTTGTCCTTGTTTACCCATTATTCAAGACTACTCCTCTTAAAGATATAGAGATATTTGAGACATTTTGTTGGACTGAACTTATGTTATACAAACCTTCCTGGAACATACAAGTAGATATAGGTCTTCAGAGAGAATAGATAATAGAAAATTGGAAACTTTTTAAAATGACTAGTCATCATCCTTGGCATGTTAATAGAGTTCCAATTACATCAACAATTGAAGAACAAGATGATAGTGATACTAATGATTTGAACCATTGTCCTTTTCTAGATGAATATGAATGGGAAGTTTTCTCTCAGCTTGGTCCTACTACTAACATTAGTATAAATCAACTTTAGCTATTGGGTAGGTGGGATTTTGATACAAACCATCCATGGAATGTAAACCATATTGCTGAAGAACTCCATAATATTGCTTTGTAGTTCATCTCATCGGTGAAGGCACAACGTGAGAAAGCAACAGTTCAATTCTTTCTTGTAGATATGTCAACCCATCAACTTTCACCAAAGCAACAATTGGCCCTTCAAATAATCCAAACCCACTGTATGCAACCTTCACCCAAAGCCTCTCTCCACATGATTATTTAAGGGGAAGCTGGAACTGGAAAATCCTTCCTCATAAATTGTATTCAACAACAAATGAACACCTCTTTTGCTACACCCAATAGTTGCTTGCTCACATTGGCTCCTATAGGTGTCACTACGTACAACATATGTGCCTCTACAATCCATACAACACTTCAGATTCCCATAAAGGATATGATTCCTTTGCAAGGGTAGCAATTGAGATTATTCCAAGAACAATTTAAATATATTGAGTACATCTTGATCGATGAAATGAGTTTTCTAGGCCCATAATTGCTATTGAAAATAGATAGCCGATTACGCAAGGCATTCCCAGATAAGCAGACAGAGCCATTTGGCAGTGTTTCTATGATCCTTGTTGGTGATCTTGCTCAATTTTCCCCTGTCATGGATACACCTATTTATACTTCATCCTCATTAGTTGTAGCTTTGTGGCACACTTTCACAATCTCAATAACCCTAGACATTATCTTTCACCAAAACGGAGATAGCGCTTCACAACAAAAGTTTCACGAAATCCTTCTTCATATAAGAAATGTTGAGGCTTTCCACAATTATTGGGAAGAGCTTATGAAACAAAAAAAATAAAATGCTCTCAGCCACAAAAAGACAACAATTTGATGTGGCTACACATTTGTTTGTGACAAATGACTTGGTCACATTTCACAATAAAAAATGATCAAATAGTTAAATCTACCAATAGCCATTAGCATTGCTCAGATGGCTCAACAACAGGCATCTAATCATGGAGATGATGACCAGCTTCTCCCAAAATTGCTACTTTGTGTTGGTGAACAAGTGATCCTAACAACAAATTTATGGATTCAAGCTGGCCTCGTTAATGGATCCCTTGGTGTTGTTACGGCTATTGTGTAAATTCCATATTCTAAACCACCAAACCCACCTGACTATTTTGTTGTTCACTTCAAAAATTACATTGGCCCACCATGGGACCTAGAACATTCGAGAGACATCCCCATTCTAGCTATAATTCAGGGGAGTCAAACACAAATTCCACTCACTATGGCATGACGAATCACAATACATTAAGTGCAAGGCTTAACATTAGATAGAGCAACAATAAACATAGGTACCAAAGAGAGGAAAGGGTTGAATTTTACAACTATTTCACATGTAAAATCAATTGAAAGACTTCGTATTGATCCACCTTTCTCATTTGAGATATTCTCTAGGATTGGCACCAACAAGTACACTGCTCGTCGCCGCGGTGAAGAAACATGCCTTGAGCAATTGTAGGCCTTTCCAAGTGCTTTTAGTTCTAGCCAATAGGCCGACAAACAAAAAAGGCTCCAGGATAATTATTCTTGCATCTATCTTAGCTTGTGTGTCATCGCCTCTTCAAACATTTTCTACGTTGTATCTTTAAAAACTATACCAAGTAATAATTTGTGTAAAATGGGTGTAGTTCCAAAGATGCACAAAGACACCACACACAAATAACTAGATGCCACAACTTGTACAAGAAAATTTCATGTTTTGATGATTCTATTCTATTAAATTTCCAACTTCTTCTTCTAAGATTTCATTGTGTGATGCTTTTACTATAAAGCATTCAAACCAATACACTCTTTTGTATATTCCATTTTCCCATCTTTGTTTAAGTGTTTCAAAATTCCATGAAGTCAACTATTTATTAGCATACCTAAAATTCTCCTACAACTGATTTTAACATACAATGGTGTAAACATATAGTTACAATTGTTACACATTAATAGATATGCAAATACAAACAACTCTAGTTGTCTAAGATGCATAGAGATTTGAACCAACAATAACTAGGGAAAAAAAGTTCTATAAGTAAATAACATCTTTGAAAAATTCCAATATATTAACCTTTATATGCACATGTTAATACAGTCACAGAAAAAATTGTCTTCCATTTGATTAATAAGTTTGAAGTACTCCAACGATGTTATGTTTTTTGTTCTGGTAGCCTATATATGTTGACTTCTCGCATACCTCCTCTGTGTTTTCCTTCCACAAATTTAAATGTCTTCCTGATATCTTTTGTATTGGCTTTATTTGATTCAAATTGCTACAAATGTTTTCCTACAAAATTATTTTCCTGTCGTTTCCTTGTTTCATTGTTCCTATATATTACATTTATAAATACATAGTGTTGTGTACATTGTTTTTCTTTTTTGTGTTACATGATAAAATTGCATGCTATTTGTCCTGGCTTGCTTGAGCATGTCCATGATGACCATGGAGTTTATTTCCTTCATGGTTTCCTCATCATACCCCACTCAATAGACACAACATGGTAGGTGTTTGCTCATATGCCAATTGATAATATTCATTTTTCTAATATAACAATATCAACAATTCTAGTTGCCTTGTGAAATGACAAACTCTGGTGTTTGTTTCAGAGCAGACCTATCAAAGAAACTAATAAGCACCTCCCTTGTGTACCAGTTTGGAGAGCTTCATAGCTTCCCCCACCCACTGCCTACAAAACCTTCACTATTGTTCTTGCGGTGGGCCATTCCCCAATGCCTTTTGCCCATTCCTTATCTAATTTCACACATGTATTATGCTATAACAAAACAAAATTTTGCTTTGTAGTTGTATGATGTTGCACTCAATAAAAAGATAGATCAACAAGCAAATATGTAGCCCATGTATTCAACAATTGGTGTCAAAAAGACACCCACAAATCTAATTGTAAAAAGGGTTTTTTTTAGATATTCATATTTTCTTATACAATCAATTTTCCCCTCCCTCCATGGCTACATACCCTCTATATATTTTTTGCTTTATATAAACAATCATGCATATATTTTTACATGTACTTGACTACAATAGTTATTCTCTTTCTGTTATATCTTAAACCCACGTTAAACATATCAATACAAGATAAGCAATTTGCATAAGAATTGAGCTATGAATTATAAATTCAACTTATACTCTTTTCTAGTCAACCTAAATGAATAAAGAAATTCTAAAAGAGCTATTAGAATAATACTTCATAGCCAGAAAACTACTCTTAATTTTCAATTGCTCCTATGTTAATGGCTATAACATGAAAAGTGCACAAAGATACCTGCAAATAAGAAATGAACAACAGGGTACAGACTATTGTTGTCCATATTTCCTAGAAATAGCAACAAAATTCAACAGTAATTTATCAATGAAGGTTGAAGCTTTTTATTTACATGGAATGGTGACATATATGTAGACACATATATAAACTTTGTGAATCTTTGGTGCTATACACATTTTGTACAATTATCCTCTTTGAGTCCCTTTAATTAATTTCACTTCAAATCCTTACAAAGAGGACACTATAGATTCTTAATGGCTACGTAATTTATTCTTCCCTTTGCCTATATAGATTTGCACATTCATTGAGTTACCATGGTTTTCATTTTGCTTTGATTCCCACCTTCTTTGTAGTGTGCTAACAAATAGAGGAATTATATAACAACTACATTATTTGCCATTGAGTATTATAGAAAAATGGGGAAACTGTAATAGAACTATTAGTAAATGCATACATATATTTATCCATACATACATATATATATAGGTGCAAGTAGACATGCATTGATCTTTTCAGAAACTTCAAAATATATTTTCCTTAACCATTCTATACATGTGCTATGATGATATGCATTTTCTTTCATTGCACTTGTTTGTCTTATTCTAATACCATTTTTACAATTTCTCTATTACTCTATAGTATTTAGTATGACCCAACGCATGTGAAATTTTTAATGAGGTTTGTTGGGTTATACTCATTTTTACATGGGTGTTTTGCATAGATGATTAATTTATTTTTAATGTCTTCTTATTATATATTTTTCAACAAGACTTCCATCAACCCAACCATGAATATGATTTACTATCTAATAGCTCTTTTGTAATTCGTGCTTTTAGACAAATAGAGAGGATTTGTCCAGTGCTTTTACTAACATCCTGGAGCTTACCTCTTAAACAAAGGATCTACCTAAATCTTCCTCATTGGTCAATAGACATAGGTAACCAGAACCATAAACCAGCGACGAACAAATTACTAACCCTCAGCATATTTTCCATGGAAAGAAAGAACATTTAATTGCAATTATTTCATCCATACAGAATGATAATCTCTTTCAAATCTCCATAATGGGTATAACAGAAAAGATACAAACATTTGACAAGAACACATAGACAATAAATTAACCATCTATGCAAACTACTCATCTACCACGACGTATAGTATACATATATATATATAGATACATTGCATTTATATATATACATATATACATCTATATATATATATATACATCTATATATATATACATATATATATATATATATGTATATATATATGTATATATATATATATGTATATATACATATATATGTATATATATATGCATGCATACATATATATACATGTATATGTATATTAGATTACATATATATCTACATGGATATATATGTGTATATTGTTGGATATTGTGGATATGGTTGTTGATATGTGGTTGTTATTGATGTCAACACTATTAGCATTTGGTGTATTAGATGTTGTATATGTCAAGGATGTTGAGAAAATTGTAAAAGGAAGTGTTATAGGTTCCCAGTGCAACTATGCAAGTCATGAAGGTTCTTTTTTTTTTATGTTTATGATTAGCTAATGTGGATTAAAGGGTTTATTATTGAATGTTTCTAGACCATATACCAGAAGTTTTAGAGGTCCACGTGAAGTTTCGAGTGTGTTGTGGTCTAACAATGTTTGTATGGTCTCTGTCATTGTTCCTGAATGAAGATTGTGTGATTCTGGTAATCTCAGTTGTTGTGGATGCTTCTCTATTATTTCTTGGTGTTTTCGTATGTCTCTAGATCATTCTCTATCTTTGTGGTATGTCCACATTACTCAAAGAGCTCGTGGTTGAAGATATTTTCTTGCGTATGCTCATTTTTCATGTTCTTGGTTTACATATTGATGGTAGCATGTTGTGGGTCTTCGTGATGAAATTAATTAAACTATTTTGTGTTGGAGATATTAATTGGGGTCTCCACTATGTTGTTCCAACCTTGGTGGTTTTGCATTAGAAATTTAATTGAAAATTTGGGCCGACATTGAAAATATGTCTTTTTTTTTTGCCAACTAAGATGTGATGAAGTTCCATGAAGTGGATATATAAGAGCAATTGGTTGAGAAAACTTGGTGTGTGCATAAGTGTGAATGCATGCCAGAGAAAGTGTAAATGTGTGAATAGTGTTTCTATCATTCGATTGTAGAGCTCAAAGAGTGAAGAAGTTTGAGGAAAGTGTGAAGAAGGTTTTCTGAGCTTAATTGGAATTTTAATCAGGCTTGTGTAGAGGATATTCTTTTAGTTCATACTCTGTGGATCTAATCCATATTTCTTTATTGTTGTATAGTGATTCCTCTTTTGTAATTAATCAATGAGCGCTAGGCAATGTGCATTCCCATAATCTTGTGGACTAACATTCGTCGTGGTTTTTCCCCTAACATGGTTTCCACATAAAAAATATTGGTGTTATTTGTCTCTCTGATGTGTTAATTGCTTGTGGTTATTTTCTTATTCATCAAATCTAAGATTAAAGTTAAGATAAGTTAGAAAATTTGAAGTTTCTGTCACAACTGATTCACCCTCCCTCTCAGTTGTGTGTCCTTGTTTTTCCAACAAATAGTATCAGAGCATGTTCCTCTAAAGAAGTCTAAGAGCTTGAGGTGATCTAAGATGGAAACAACATTCAAAAAGGATAGTCCTAGATTTGATGGCACTAGCTATTCAATGTGGAAAGTTGGGATGCAATGTCACTTAAAGTGTATTGGTGAAGCTTTCTGGAAGATTACAAGAGATCCATATACTATTCCTCAAAATGGTCCCTCCACTACTAATGAGATCAAAGATGTTGAAAATAATGTTAGGGATATTGAAGCTTTGGTGAGTGCTCTAACAAATTTGGAGATTGCTAATGTGTTGGGTCTAGAGATAGCTCATGAGATTTGGATGAAACTAGAAACTTTGTATGAAGGAGATGCATAGGTGAAGATGGCTAGGCTACATAGCTTGAAAGGAAAGTATGAGAATTTGAAGATGGATGAAGATGAAAATATCACTTCTTTTATGTAGAGAGTAAATGAAATAGTAATGGGTATTAAAGGTGTCGGTGGTTTTATGGATGAGGGTGAAATTGTGGCTAAAGTACTCAGATCCTTGCCTCCCTCCTACAAGATGAAGGTTCATGCTATTGAAGAGTTCAAATCAGTGAACAAGATAACAAGAGGCACGTTGATCGGGAAGCTTGCTACTTTTGAAATAAGTGAGTTTGGTGAATCTATACCGAAGACCGAGTCTGCATTTAAGGCTACTATATCTAGAAGTAACAGGCAAAGATATAATCCAGGAGAGAGTTCCAGAAAGATATCCAGGTATGATGAAGAACTAAAACAACTTGAAGATAAAGAAAGAGAGGTAGAAGAACTAGAAGCACTAATTGTTAAGTAAGAAGGCAGAGGAAAGGGTAAGTATGAAGATGTATTTCCTATTAAATGTTTTTCATGTAGTAAAATAGGTCATTTTTCATCAAGATGTCCTAAAAGAGTTCCTAGGTCTAAGCCTAAAATTTCTAGATTCCAAAAGAGATGCTACTTTGTTGAAGAAGCAATGTCTAATGATGAATCTAATAAAGATAATGGAAAAGAAGATGGATGGGCTTTCATTGCTACCATTGAAGATAATCAGGATGTGACTATCAAATCTACTAAAGATGAAATGGCTCTTGCAGCCCAAGTTGAAGAAAAGGATGAGTGGGTGATTGATAGTGGATGCTCACATCATATGACAGGTGATAAAAGCAAATTTGTGAGTCTAGAGAAGTATGATGGTGGGGTTGTAAGATTTGAAGATAACAATGTTGGTGTGATTCATGGCAGAGGATCTATTTGTCTTGGTGGTAAGGATAACATTGATGATGTTCTCTATGTTGAAGGCCTGAAGCACAACTTTTTGAGTGTTGGAAAGATGGTTCACAAGGGATATGATCATTAGTTCAAAGATGGAGGATGCAAGATGCAAGATACGTGGAAGTTTTTGGGATATGATTGCAACAGGAAAACAAACAAAAGGTAATATTTTTCATCTGAATACTACTAATGGAAGTTGTTTAATTTCTCAAGTAGATGAGAGTTCTCGTGGAATAGGAGGTTGTGTCATGTAAAATTTGACAATATTATCAAGATAAGTTCTATTCAAGCAGTAAGAGATTTTCCTAAGTTAGTGAAGCCTGCTAATGTGATCTGCAAGGAATGTTAGATGGGTAAACAAACTAAAGTCTCTTTCTAGAGTAAACAATTTCATTCAAATAATTTGTTGGAGCTGCTACATGTTGACCTTTGTGGTCCCTCCAGAGTTATAAGTATTCATGGAGAAAGGTATTTTATGTTGGTTATTGATGATTACTCTAGAATGATTTGGATTTCCTTTTTAAGAGAAAAATGTGAAGCATTAGAGAAGTTCAAAATTTTCAAGGCTATCACAGAAAATGAGAAAGGTCTAAAAATCAAGTGCCTGAGATCTAACATAGGTGGTGAATTTATTTCCAAGGAGTTCAACTTTTATTGTGAAGAGCATGGTATTAAAAGACAGTTATCTACTCCCCGAACCCCTCAACAGAATGGAGTTACAAAGAGAAAGAATAGAACAATTCTAGATGCTTCCAGAACAATGATGATGGAAGGAAATGTATCTCAGATGTACTAAAGTAAAGCCATAAGCATTGTTGTGTATACTTTGAACCAAGTAAATGTTAAAGGCAATTATGGTAAGACTCCTTATGAGTTATGGTTTGGTCACAATCCTACTGTTAAGTACTTTAAGATCTTTGGAAGCAAGTGTTATATCAGAAGAGATGATGATTAGGAAAATTTGATGCAAGAAGTGATGAAGGAATCTTCCTAGGTTACTCTACTAAAACCAAGGCCTATCGGTGCTATAACAAAATATTAAGAAAGAGGATTGAGAGTGAAAATGTCAGAGTTGATGAGAACTCTGTCAAACCATCCAAACATTATAGTTATGATTCAAATGAAGACATTACAATCCAAGGGAAGAATACTCAGACATAGAATCTACTTCAGATTATTCCATATGTTCTGGTGAAGCAACCTCAATTTTTTCTGGTAAATCAAGTCAGTCAGGAGACATAGAAAAGTGAAGTGTAGAAGAAAGATCAAAAGAGATAGAAGTTCAATCATTTCCAAAAACTCCAAGGTATGTAAAGCTGAATCATTCTAAAAGTCAAATCATAGGAGATAAGAGTAAAGGATTACAAAATAGAATAAAAATTGTAGAAGAATATTGTTTGATTTCCAATATTGAACCTAAAAATGTCACTGAAGCCTATCAAGATGAACACTAGTTGGAAGCTATGAAGGAAGAGCTAACACAAATTGAAAAGAATGACACATGGATACTGGTTCTGAGGCCTCAAGATGAAAATGTGATGGGTACTAAATGGGTGTTTAGAAATAAGCTAAATGAAGAAGGTGAAGTGGTCTGGAATAAAGCAATATTGGTATGTAAAGGGTATTCTCAAATGGAAGGTCTTGATTTTGAAGAAACCTTTGCCCCTTTCGCTAGGATTGAAGTTGTTAGACTATTTCTTGCTTATGTTGCACACAAGAACTATAAAGTCTATCAAATGGATGTAAAGTCTACATTTTTTAATGGAGACCTAAAAGAAGAAGTGTACATTGAACAACCAGATGGATTTCAGCTAATAGAAAAAGAAGATGTGGTTTGCAAATTGAAGAAAGCTATGGATGGACTTAAGCAAGCCCGCAAAGCCTGGCATGCTAGATTGGGAAAATACCTATTGAAGCTTGGATTCACTAAAGGTACTGCTGATAGAAACTTCTACTTCAAATTAGACAATGATAAGGAGTTGATTATAGAATTTTTTGTTGATGATATCATTTTTGGAGGAGATGATAATCTATGCATGAATTTTGCTGATGAGATGAAGAATGAATTTGAGACGAGTATGATTGGAGAGATGAAGTTATTTATGGGATTGCAAGTTACATAGTTGGATAAGGGGATTTTCATATCTCAGTCCAAATATGTGAAAGAACTACTGAAGAAGTTTGGAATGGATGACTCCAAACCTATTGGTACCCCCATGGTGACCGAATGTAAGTTGACACGGAATGATGACTCTCCTAAGGGAAATCAAACTATATATAGGTCAATGATTGGTGGATTTCTTTACTTGACTCATACTATACCAAACATTATAAATGATGTATGTATGGTTGCTAGATTTCAAGCGGATCCAAAAGAATCACATGTAACTACTATGAAGAGAATCTTCAAGTATCTAAAAGGAACAATTGACTTTGGACTTTGGTATCCAAAGGATGATGATCTCACTTTGTGTGCATATACTTATGTGGATTGGGTTGGTGATGTAGATGATAGAAAAAGTACTAGTGGTGGTGCTTTCTTCCTAGCAAAGAAATTGGTGTCCTAGTTGAGCAAAAAGCAAAACTTAATTTCTCTATCTACTGTTGAAGTAGAATACATTGTTGTTGCCAGTAATTGTACTCAAGTCATATGGATGAAATAGATGTTGAGAGATATCAAGGTGGTATATGAAGAACCTATTGCCATATACTATGACAATTCAAGTGCAATAAATATCTCAAGGAATCTGATGCTACATTCTAAGACTAAACATATATCAATCAAGTTTCATTTCTTGAGGGAGAAAGTGAATGAGAAAGAATTCAGACTAGAGTATGTGCCTGCCAAAGAACAGATTGCAAATATCTTTCCTAAGCCATTGCCAAATGATTCTTTCAAGAGTATCTCAAAGGAATGCTAGGGGTAATCACCCCTCCTAATAAGAACTAAAAGATGCATTTTCTTACATCAATCCATGAACTTCATTGCTATATTTTGATCTGGATTGATGTTTTCATGGCTACTACTCAGGGGGAGTAGTCAGATGTGCAGATATGTGGTTCATAGCATGTATATGGGAAGATAATTGTTACCTTTTCCATTGATGTCAAAGGGGGAGAAGAGTAATGTGAAAAATAGTTTCAAGAGGAGAAGTGCAAAAGAAGTCAATGCATTGGGTTAATGGTATTTTTCACATCATGTGTTGCCATCAATGCCAAAGGGGGAGATTTTTGGATATGGTTGTTGATATGTGGTTGTCATTGATGTCAACACTATTAGTGTTTGGTGTATCAAATGTTGTATATGTCGAGGATATTGAGAAAATTGTAAAAGGAAGTGTTCTAGGTTCCTAGTGGAACTATGCAAGTCATGAAGGTTCTTTGTTATGTACATTGATGATTAGCTAATGTGGATTAAATGGTTTATTGTTGAATGTTTCTAGATCATCTACCAGAAGTTTCAGAGGTCTGCGTGAAGTTTTGAGTGTGTTGTGTTATGACAGTGTTTCGATGGTCTCTATCATTGTTCTTGAATGAAGATTGTGTGAGTCTAGTAATCTCAGTTGTTGTGGATACTTCTTTGTGCTTTCTTGGTGTTTTTTGATGTCTCTAGATCATTCTCTATCTTTGTGGTAGATCCACATTACTCGGAGAGCTTGTGGTTGAAGATATTTTCTTGTGCATGCTCATTTTTCATGTTCTTGGCACATGTTGATGGTAGCGTGTTATGGATCTTTGTGACAAAATTAATTAAAGTATTTTTCTGTTGGAGATATTAATTTGGGCCTCCACTATGTTGTGGCCAACCTTGGTGGTTTTGCATTGGAAATTTAATTGAAAATTTGGGCAGAAACTGAAAATATGTCTTATTTTTCTGGGTGACTAAGATGTGATGAAATCCCATGAAGCAGATATATAAGAGTGATTGGTTGAGCGAAAGTTGGTGTGTGCATAAGTGTGAATGTATGTCAGAGAAAGTGTAAATGTGTTAATAGTGTTTCTATCATTCAATTGCATACCAGATAGTGAAGAATTTTGAGGAAAGTGAAGAAGGTTTTCTGAGCTTAACTGGAACTGTAATCAAGCTTGTGTAGAAGCTATTCTTTTAGTTCATACTCTATGGATCTAATCCATGTTTCTGTATTGTTGGACAGTGAGTCCTCTTTTGTAATTGAGCAGTGAGCTCTAGGTAGTGTGTCTGAATGCATGTGCATTCCCCTTATTATTTCTCTTTATACTTTTAATAAAGTATAACTTGTGGACTAACATCCACCATGTTTTTTCCCCTAATAGGGTTTCCACATAAAAAATCTCGGTGTTATTTTTCTCTTTGATGTGTTAATTTCTTGTGGTTATTTTCTTATTCATCAGATATGAGATTAAAGTTAAGATAAGTTAGAAAAGTTGATTTTTTTTGTCACAAATGATTCACCCCCCTCTCAGTTGTGTGTCCTTGTTTTTCCAACATATATGTATACTGGGTACTTTGCATTAATGATTAATTTATTGTTCACACCTATCAGTCTCTTCTTATTGTTCCTTTTGATAGTAGCTTGGAAGGTTTTAACACTCATGTGCTACAAAATTTGTGAGGAATTATATTGATTAATTTGCATTGTCGAAAGACTCATTGAATTTGTTGAACTTTATATCTTTAGTTGATACACTGACTGTTTGAAGTTTCTATTTGCTAAGAATAGACCTCTGACAATGCACTGAATAAACCTATTTTCTTGCATATTTTGGACCACAAATTCATAATACTAGAATGCCTATTCTCATAATGCAACTGAATCAAAAATATTTTCTTGCATATTCTAGTGTATACTTTCCTGCATTGCTACATTCTCTGTTCTTTGCATCTTTCGAGTGTTCTAATTCATTTAAGTGGAAATCCTTAGGAATAGGCTGTTGTACGTTGTTAATCACTACGTAAGTTATTCTTCTCTTTGCATATATAAATTTGCACATTGATTGAACTGCTTCTTTGTACCATCCTAAGAAATAGAGTAATTGTATATGCTAAGTGTTTGCTCGCCCAAGCCCTAATGCATTCCGGTGTTGTTGTACTATGGTGGTGGACAAAGTAAATGCGGTTGGTCGAAGTAAATGCAATATTGAATGTAGCAGTGTGGGAAAGTGTATTTTGATTGAGTTGCATTACATGTATATATATTTATACATTCATATATATATATACATACATACATACATACATGCATATATATATATATATATGTTCACATGTTGCCATCCAATATATGTATACATGTATATATATGTATGTAAATCCAATATTGAATGTTGGCATCTGGGAGAGTGTACTTTCATGAAGTTGTATTCTCGGAAGACCCATTGTGGTGTTGCTTTGATAACACACTATTGTTAAATTTGTCGCATTCAGCTCTCTCTTTTGGTATGTTGGAGGCTATTAAAAATTTTGGGCTACGTAATCAATAGGCCATTTTGCTTCGGTATTTTGCATAAATGATTAATTTATTGTTTATATCTCTCGTTCTCTGCTTATTGTTCATTTTCATAGCAGGTTTCAGGGTTTTAATACTGATGTGTTCCATAAGTTCCAAATTATTCAACACTCCAACAACTCAATCCAATCCTCCTTTCGATTCTCAAGCATAACCAACAGTACATGTAAATGCAAAACTTCTCCATAATCAATAAATAGATCTCGTAACCGCCTTGCAAATATTATTCGTCGTTTCTACTTTCTAATTGTGTTTATTGTTTTTTGCTATATATTTACTAATCTTTGATCCTCCCTCACTCATCTTCTTTCCCCATCCATTGACACACCTTTCTCTTCTATTTGTAGGTGTTAGGCTAAATCATAGATGACAATTCCAAAAGATAGAACTCCACAAAATTTCTAGTGGAAATTTCATATTGCTTTTGCTCAGGGGTTTGGCTAGGGTCCCCAGGGCTCCATGATGCCAATATGGAAGGGTGGATAGCGAGCATGGTTTTTTTTTTCCTTTTCATTACATATATTTTTTCTCACATAGATACATGTATAGAAAACATGGTTTGTAACATGTTTCTTACATACTACCAAGTGGTCACATCTTTAGCTTATGTGTTATTTGTTTGAAGTTTATATTTGTTGAGAAGCTAGCATTTAATTGTACAGTATGTGCAACATATGTATAGTGCCAAAATGGCTCTTTTTAGAATGTAATTGAATCAATATATTGTCTTGGATATTTTGTAGTGAACTTTCCCCACCTACAACATTATCTATTTTGACGAGCTCCAATAGCACTATGCAATCATTCATTTAAAAATGGATTTTTCTATTCTCAATTACTTTGTAATCCATAATACTTGTGCTCTATGAAAATGTTTACTATGGATTCAAACTCATCTTTGATTTACCTATAATTTTTAACTATTCTTTTAGGAGTTGTTTTACAGTTTCCCTATTTTGTCTATAATATTTAGTGGAAAATAATCTAGGTTGAATCTTCAATTGGGAAACCAATTGTTAGATACAAATTGGTGTCATCCCTTGTCTAGATGTAATAGAATTACAAGTGGAGATGCCTATAGCTAATTTCCATCTCTCGTCAAGAAACATATTTCCAAAACTATAGAAAAAGTACTCAATATTGAATGTCTAAATTTCGTGGAAAAAATGTGTACTTTTTTTGTCCAATTTTTAAAAAATACAAACATGCGTGATGACCCTTACAAAAAACTTCCATTAACTTCAAAATTAAATGATTAATTGATTCAACAGACTACACAAAAAGTGACAATATACATGTGCATCTCTTGCCATTAAATATAAAATTCAAATATTCTTGCTAGAAGAAATAATTATTTTAAATTTAATATTTAATTTAATTTTTAAGTTCCCACTTTTAAACAAATTTAAAAATTCATTTCCAAATTTTCTAATAGTATTAAATAAAATTTAAACAAAATGTTCTTCGTGATTACTTGATTCATACAATCTAACTCATCTATTTCATTCACAGTCACCTTTCCATGCAAATAAAAACCTCCTCTCCGCAAATGTTCCCCGCCGTGGTAGGCCGCTATTGGCTGATTGTCGCATGCATATGCATACTACTGCTAGTTTAATAATAATGTAAAAAATAAGATAAAAAATAAATGAAAATCGATTTTTAAATAAAATAATTTAAGTTTAATTATATTTTTTAGATAAATACATTTAAAATTTTTATATTAATTTGTCAATAATTATGTTTATATTAATTTAAAAATAATTTAATAGAAAATAAAAAATTAATATGTGAATTTGATCAAAAGGAATTGTATACACCTAAAAATGGTATGGATAATCTAATTAATTAAATACGATTTATTTGATTAATTGACTCATTTAATTCATCTACTTATAAATAAATAGAAATATTTATTTATATAGATCACTTCTAATTCTTCTATCTTTAACATATTATTTCATCTTAATTAAATAAACAAGTTTTATACTTTGTTTTATTTAATTACCACATTTCTTCCATGTTTATTTAATACACAGATTTCTATAGTTTCTTTTATTAAATTAAACATCCTCTTTTGCTAAATTGAATAAATCCAATAAATTCAATTAAATCATATTTCTACAGCTATTTCCTCTTTTCACTCATCATATGTACCAACAAAATTAGATATTTTATATCTAATTAATTTAACTTCACCTTCATAGACAAATTTAGGACAAATTACAAACAAATTGGAAATCAAATTGGCTGTCTTCTTCCATTGATTATTCCTATCCTCTAGTTGAATGTTTTTGTGGGGAGGAACAATATCCATAATCTTCTCAGGTTTCTTCATCTTTCACCATTGAATCTTTCAAATCAAATCCAAACCTTTGCTTTGTTGCCACATCACAAATATGTTGTAGGGAATCTATAAATAAAGATTCTTTCTACAGGAAATGGATCCCAAGTTTATGCAATCTTACTCTATAGAGATTATATTAGAGCATTCAAGTAATTAAGCAATAGCAATTAGCAAATCATTTTAAAATAGCAATAGCAATCATGGTTTTCCATTTAACTGCATCCTAGTTATGGTAGTTTTTTTTATCAATTTCATGTTAATTTCATCTACAGTAGCATCCATCTTATCATTTAAGAATATCATATAGGATTAGTTTCTTGAATATTCATAGAATCTCATTCTCTAGCTTGGCATTTTAACAATCACAGTGCTTAACAATCTGAGAGCCGCATGATTTGATAAATCTTTGGAGATAGGGAACAATAAGCCACTTTCAATAGATTTATGGCTTTTAGTAGTTTAATGGTTGTTTAAATCTATTGATATAATGTCTTATTAGGTGTGTTTTTTATTCATTACACATATTTTACTCACACATAAATTGGCGCCCACCGTGGTGCCCAAAAACCCTATTTTTAACATCTTTTCTTGAAAAGTGTGTCCGCAGGTTTTTGACATGTTTTGTTTTACTATGATCAAGAGTTTTTACAGTGCATACGACCTCCAGATCAGTGCATACACTCACTTTTCCAATGCATCCAAAGGATATTTTAGCACATCTAAAGGTTGTTATGGTGCATCCAGTATCAGTCTCACCACACTCAGGGGTTTTATGCACCGCACCTATCATTTCTTTTAGCACATTTACTAAATTTTGTAGCACATAGAACTATTATTTTAGCGCATCTAAATATTGTTTTAGCACATCTAAACTATTTTTTAGCACATCTAATGATTGTTATGGAACATTTGACTATTTTTGCGTAATTTTAAATTTCTAGAATTAATCCTTGTTTTTTGTCCTGTAAGCACAAAATTCGATGGTCAAAGATAGTTGTTGGAAGACACTTACGCTGTTCAAAGACAAAATATCACAAACTACTAATGGTTTTTCAAGGTTTTCAAATTTATTCCATTGCTTTTTCTTTGGTTAAGATAGTGAATCTAGATTAATTAAAGAATTAGTTTGAACCCCCATGTCCATTGTGTTTCAAAAGCAATAGGCTTATTCTCTCCCCTTAACTGTTTGATCAGAATGCTAGACTTGCTATCCTGCTTTATCAACACCTTTAGAAGGCTTGTCATAGTGGGAAAAAGTACTCACCCCATGGGAACGACATAAGTGGGAACAAACAAAGCCATGTTTTCCAACCCACTGTAAACAAAAGTGAATATGGGGAAACCCACATTCAACAGAAATGTGCGTGATAACCATCCCCAAAACCTTTGTTCGAAGATCTTCTGAGGGATTTTATCTGTGACGCGCTGACTGGAAACCCTTTCTATGAACTTTAGTGTAGAATCCAATTGTGTTAGTTTCAAAATGCTTTTTATATCATAGTGCAAGGGGAAGGCAAAATTTTCCCCCAAGACACTCACCATATAACTATCAAAGACCCTGGCCAAAAGTGGAGGATTTGACTTTGGTTAAGACTCAAGAAAGGAAAAAACATGAGTGCCCTCTAGGGGGTGACAAGGTTGTGTGAGCTAACATAGTTGCAAGTTGTGGGTTGTGATATTCTTAGTGACCATTGAGATTAGAAGAGCATTTGAACTGTATTTTTTTGTGTTAAAACCATGGAAATTGAAAGAATCAGACTTGATTCTAGAATATACACTGTTTAATGCATAGTTTTGGAAACAATGTTTACAAACTTGGTGTTGTGTGTACATAAATTATTTTCTGAAAGGTATCATCCAATTAGATCATCAAATTCCAAGATTTACAAGCAAAACACACCTCCAAAATCTTCATTGGTTAGAAAATTACACCCTGGAATCAATATTTTTAATGAGAAAAAAAAGTAGAGCAAATGGACAGAACTGTGAAAATACTAACAACTTCCAGATTAGCACAACCAACCTCTGTTTCAATACATATACCCAGTCTATTAGTGCATCTTCCTTATTTAAACAAAGCATTAAAACTCTATTTCAGTGCATATGTCATGTTTTGTAGCACATCTATATAGTCTGTCAGCACATTTACCTAGAACTATAGCACAACCAACCTCTATTATAACACATATACCTAGTCTATCAACACGTATACCTAGTTTTTTAATGCATACACCTTGTTTTACAATGCATATACCTAGTCTATTAGCGCATATACCTAGTTTTTCAACGCATTTAGTCAATTTACAAGCGCATTCACACTTTGTTATAGCACTTCTGAAGTCTATTGTAGAAAATATGAGGTATTTTATATTGCATCCACAGAATCAAAAATCAAAGAGCTATTTTTACCTCCTATTAGACAGTTGACATCAAAATTCAGATCTTTATCAAAACAACAAACATTTTCTTTGTCAAAATAGTGTCTTAAACTTGGGAAAATAGGACCTTACAAGCCAAACTCTTCCAAATTAAACCAATTTATTACACTTTTAAAAGTTCCTTATCATAAAACATAACTCTTGATTATTAAGTTAAGTTTCATTATTAGGATCAGTCATCCTACAATCACAAAATGAAATGGTATAAAAAATAAAAAATATAGAATAGTCTCATCAATAGAATTTATCATTCTATTTGACTTAGTTATTATCCTTGGCACTACTTCAAAATAAAATCAAAGTTTAGTAAAAACTACAACACTTGTATGCCCATTTTAAAAAGGTTACAAAGAGAGAAACTCATAGAAAAAGAGATTTAATCTCTAAATATCATGGCTGAAGAAAATCCATTTCATAGATTCCATCAACCCGAATTTAAGGAAATAATTGAAGAGGACATCCAAACTACACAACAAGATCCTAACTTCCATCAATTCATGGAGAAAGTTTTGGAAAAGTATGGAGAAAAAAATATTTTAATGCTAGCTGAACTAGGTGCAAAACTTCCAAAGGACTTTGACGTTAATCGACTAAAATAAGCACCTATAAAAGTTGAAACTGAACCACAAAACATAGATCAAGTGATTTCCCTAACACATCAAATGCAAAACTTGCAACAACGGCTTCAAGATATGCAAAAAGGGACCACAAGAAGTTACTCAGTATAGGACATTTGTCCCTATCCTTTTGATCCAAGTGTGGACATGATACCATTTCCTATACATTGTGAATTCCCAAAATATGACAAATACAAAGGTAAAACTGATCCAATATATCATGTGAGGGAATTTAGAACCAAGAGTTCAGAATTTTCACAAGAGAAAACTCATTTAATGAGGTTGTTTCCAAGAAGCTTCGTCTGAGGTCAATCTATGGAATGGTTCTCTAAACTACAACTAGGAATTCGATCCTTTGAGGAACTAGTCAACAAGTTTATCTCACAATACTCCTATAATATTCAACATGAGATAACAATAAAGGATCTTTATAATACAAAATAAAAGAAAGGTGAAACATTCCTCTCATTTCTACAATTATGGTGAAGGTTGTTTGCTAGGTATCCTTGTTCCATACTAGAAGAGGAAAAGATGGAACTATTCATTGACAACATAACTGATGAGATGAGCTATAGGCATGAACTACAATGCCCACCTACATTTGAGAAACTGATTGAAAATGGCCTCAAGATCGAAGAAGCCTTGGTCAAGCGAGGGGTAATAAAAAACTACAATGAAGGATCAAATAATACAAACCCCTTGAATCACTATATTAACAATGATAAACCAATTTTTTGCCAAAAGAATAGAAATACTACTAACAATGATGTTGCAAATGAAACACAAAATGTGAAACCAACCTATTTAATTTGACAACAACTACTACAAAGACCAATCAAAATAATGACCAAAACATCAATTGAAGTGTCAATCAAAACAACACTCCAAATAATGGTGAATCTAAACCACAATCATATCAAAAACCATCAAATCAAAGAAGATTCACACCATTGGGATAGACACTAGAATCAACAAAGAGAGAACTTCTTATCCATAGAGTTATCACATTACCTGATCTGTGCACTAGGATATTCTGATAATGTTATTGATGCCAAAAGGAAAATCACAATAAAAGTGTATGACAAAGAAGAGAGATCCTCCAATGGATTGATCGTGTTGCCTATTCAAGTAGGATCAATTGTGAAGAATATATTTTTCCAAGTGTTAGACAAAGAGATAACCTATAATATACTCTTAGGATGTCCCTAGATTCACAAAATGCAAGCAATGCCTTCAACTTATCATTAATGCTTAAACTTTCATGTCAATGGACAAGAAGTCACTATTTCATATGACTACAACAATCCCCAATATTGTAACATGCTTAAAATAACTCAAGACACTCTTGTGCCCCATAATAAGGAAGCAAACACTTCTAGTTCATCCAATAGTGAAAGGCAACTAAATTTTGTATCTAAATGGGTTGAGAAAAAGGACCAATCAAAAGATAAAAGTGTTGTTGACTCCAATCCATCAAAGATTGAAGGTCAATTGGATTCTCTATTACAACAATTCAAAGAAAATATCCAATTAAAAGACAAAGGCATGGGAGAGTATTTCATTGAGCAATATTTATGTCTTTCACAGCTACTTCCATCTCCAAAATCATATGGGCATCCGTCAACATTAATACAACAATCATCACAACCTACCATGGTTTTGGATGATAGATTTGTAAAGGAAGGTACTTTAGAAGATGAATCTGAAGATAAGGCCATCCTCAATTGGCTCTATAAAGATGAGGAAGCATCTACATTGGCAACTATCGGCATTAAAACAGATCAATATGGAAAGGGAAAAACAATATTAGAAAAAATGGGGTATGAAGGAAAAGGACCTGTTGGAAAAAGGAAATAGGGAATTGTAGAACCCATTCAACCTCTCACACTTCATTCAAAGGAAAAAATAGGACTAGGTTATACAAAGGAAACAAAAGAAGAAATCACTCATAGAGTTGTTGAAAGAATTCTTCAAATGCGGGATAGTTCTGAAACAAATTCCAATGAGTATGAGTGGGATTCTTTATTTGAAGAATCATACAAGGACATACAAATTAATGTCATAAAAGAGTATGCACCCAAATGTGAGGAGGGACAAAGCTTAGGGACTAGACCCCTTGTATTTGGATCACAGAATATTGATGACTCAAGTGAGGATGGATAGATATTGAGTGAGATAGATGACTTGGAGGAGAGTAATATCATAGACCTCAATATCGCTATTGACAACCTTGACAACATTGCTATCAAAACCCTCACTGTCGTTGACCTTAGCTAATCGAATGACCTGTTAGCCTTAACACATCCTAAACTTATTGATTGGGAACCAACTGAACCTATCAATGTACCTATCTTTCTGAATGATGATGTTATCATTAATTTCCTTTGTTGTGACAAACCTGACACAAGTTCTAATCATAAATCTCATAATGACACTTTGATTTAGGAGGGTCTCAAATATTCCATTTGCAAAATTGAAAACAAGAATAATAGATCTAATGGTGAAAATTTTTTAATGGAAGCATTAGATCTCAAAAAAGTAAAAATAAAGAACACATCTGACGGTGAAAACCTCTTTGAGGCACTGAAAGATGGGAGATTAGACACCCTTCTAGAACACTATCATGAAAGATCATCAGTATTGGTGGATCCTACACAATCTATATCAATCTTGGCACAATATAAAAAGCAAAAACTCTACATCTGGCAGCATCTATGACTGAACAAGAAAAGCTTGAATTCACCAAGTTCTTTGAGGATAGACAAATTAACTTTGCTTGATCTTACTTTAATATGCCAGGTTTAGACCTATATCTTCTAATGCATCATTTATCTCTACCATCTAGAATAAAACATGTGAAGCAAAAACTAAGGAAAATGCATCTGCATATTGCCTTGTCAGTAAAAGTAGAACTAAAGAAGTTGTTAGATGCTAGATTCATTAGATCTATTGATTACACTAAGTGGATTTCTAATATTGTACCTATTTCTAAACTAGATGGTAGTATTAGAATATGTACTAACTTCAAAGATCTCAACAAGGCATGCCCAAAGGATGATTTTCCTTTGCCAAACATTGACATTATTGTAGAATTAACAGTAGGACACGCCATGTTATCACTAATGGATGGCTTCTCAGGTTACAACCAAATCAAAATAGCACCAAAAGATCAAGAGAAAAAAAAATTCACATGTCCATGGGGAATATTTTGTTGGAACGTCATGCCCTTTGGGTTGAAAAATGTAGGGGCTACATATCAATGAGCAATGACCACCATTTTCCATGACATGATGCATACCTTTATATGGAGGATTACGTGGATGATATATTAGCAAAGTCATCTACCAAAGAAGGATATCTAGAGATCCTAGATAAAATATTTACCAGATTGGAGAAGTTCAATGTTAGATTAAATCCTAAGAAATGTGTGTTCAGTGTTACATTAGCAAAGCTTCTATGATACATAGTTTTAGAGAAGGGTATCGAAGTGGATCCCGCCAAGGTCAAGGCCATAATGGAAATTCTGCCACCAAAGAATATCAGTCAACTATGGTCTCTACAAGGTAGGCTACAATCAATTAGGAGGTTTATCTCCCAATTAGTAGACAAAAGTCACCCCTTCAATCATTTGCTACATAAGAATGTATTTTCAAATGGGATCAAGAATTTGAAACAACTTTCAATAAAATAAAGCAATATCTGATGTCACCACCCATATTGATGCCACCTATAGAAGAGAGGCCATTATTACTATACATTGCAACAACTGAGATTTCTTTGGGTGATATATTAGCACAAGAAGATCATGTGGGAAAGGAATGAGCTATCTATTATATCAACATGACTTTGAATGGTTATGAGATATATTACACCTTCATCGAGAAAGCTTTTTTGGCAATGGTATTTTCTACTCAGCAGTTGCGGCATTACATGTTAACCCACATAGTCAAACTCATAGCAAAGATAGATCCATTAAAGTATTTACTCAGCAAGGCTTCCCTAATAGGAAGATTGGCCAAGTGGGTCATGATCTTGAGTGAATTTGATATCTAGTATGTAGATCAAAGATCCATCAAGGGTCAGGTGATGCATACAATGAGCATTGAGTTTCCTGATGCATACATTCTGACTATGACAACACAACAATGGATGCTTTATTTTGATGGGTCCTAAACACAACGTGGGCCAGGTGTGGGAATTCTATTTGTTACACCTCAAGAACATACCATCCCAAAGTCCTACAGCCTCATATTTCCATGTACAAATAATGTAGCTAAATATGAGGCATTAATCATTGGCATCAAAGTGGCAGTTGAATGGAAGATCACAGAGCTGCAAGTATATGGAGATTCACAACTAGTAATTAATCAGGTAAACGATGAATATCAAACAAAATATGAGAAGTTGATGTTGTATAATAAAATGGTGGATGATTTCAAAAAGTACTTTATGGATATCAAATTTGAACAGATTCCAAGGGTAGAAAATAAAGTTGTTGATGTTATGACAACCATTGCTTCTCTCTTACATATACCAAAAAAGAAAGGTCATTATGAGTTTATGGTGGAACAAGTGTCTTATCCTACTTATAATAATCTTGAATCTAAAACCATATTTCATTTAGTTGACATTGAATCCTCAATTTATGGAAAGACCTATGCTTACCTAAAAGACAATATCCTTCCTCCTAATCTTTCCAAAAACTAGAAATGCAACTTCATCCACCATACCACACAACATACCTTAATTGCCAACATAATTTACCATTGAGGTTTGGATGGTACTCTTCTTCAATGTCTAGAATGTAACAAGTATAAGACATGCTTACATGAGGTTCACAAAGGCATTTGTGGAGCTCATTCAAGCGGACTAACCCTAGCAAAGAAACTCCTTTGTTTGGGGTATTACTGGCCAAATATGGAGGAGTCTTTTTCAGTTTGTTAAGTTCCAAAAATTTCAAATCCATGGAAACCTAATCCATGCACCAACACAAGAATTGCAACCGTTCACTTCAACATGTCCTTTTTGTCAATGGGGATTGGACCTGGTAGGAAAAATTAATCCGTCTTCATCAAATGGACACAAATTTGTAATAACATCCATGGAGTACTTTACAAAGTGGATAGAAGATGTTCCCTTGACAACAATCACTGGAAAAAATAATTCTTCTTTCATACTGAATTACCTCATCTATTGGTATGACATTCCTTAGTCCATTGTCATAGACAATGGTAGACCTTTTCAAAATTAGGATGTTTAGGAACTATGTGAGAGGTTTCATATCCAACATCATTTTTCAACCCCATACTATCCTAAAGGAAATGGCCAAGCAGAGGCATCAAACAAAACTATTCTAAAAATCCTAAAGAAAATAGTAAACGATGTTGGACATGATTGGCACATTCAACTAAACCCTGCTATGTCGGCATACCGAACCAACATCAAAATTCCTACAAGAGCTACACCATATTCCTTGGTATATGGATCAGAGACCATCCTACCTATTGATGTTGAGATACCATCACTCTGTGTGTCACTAAAGAGAATTATTTTAGATGAGGAATATAGAGTGTCTAGACTTCAAGAGCTGGAATTTTTGGATAAATGTCGTCAATGAGTTGTGAACCATTTGAAGGCATATCAACAAAGGATTTCCAGAAGCTACAATCATAGAGGAAAACCTAGATAATTTCAAGTTGGTCACTTGGTCTTAAAGGAAAACCCTCAAAATCAACAAGAAAGAGAAAAGAAAGGGAAGTTTGAACCTAACTGGCTAGGTCCCTTTGTTGTCATATCAGTCTATGGATCTAGAGCCTATCAATTGTCTACACCTGAAGGGGATTTGTTCGATGAACTTATCAACAATCTCCATCTCAGGAAATTCTATACCTGAAACATCTAGTGCATGGTTAAGGTCCTAGGAAAATGGTTGCCTTGATGAAAACCTAGAAAACAGGCATCTTGGTGACAAAAAAATACAAAAAAAAAAACAAGAAAAGAGAAAAATACAAAAAAAATCATAAAATTTAAAAAAGTGCAATAAAAACATGTAGTGAAAACTTGGAAACAGACGTTATTTGTGATTTAAACTAGATTTTCCATCTATTGGATGCATTTCTTGGTCATTCACTTTCGCCATCATTCTGTTTATCATTGGAAAGAAACCTCATGTACATGTCCTAGCAATGTGGTCATGTCTCACCCTAGCTTGGGAAAAAAATCTTGAACTCACTTAGGTCAATCAACTTTGAGCTTAATCAAATAGACAAACAATAGTATGACAACAAAGCAAACACAATGATCATAGGGAAACTAAACATTGAACATACATCAAACATCAAAACATTTCATAAAATCAACCATCGATATCAAACAGTTGAAACCAAAACAATCAATAAAAGTCTAGATAGATGATATTCTTTTGAATCATGATTTTTATCGCTATAGCTTGAATGTTCAAATGTTATGCTTTGATTTTTGTTATCATTTCTTTGGAACAACTCGATGATGTATTGAACTAGAGAAGCTAGGAAGGAGAATGATATTTTCTTTGTCTATTGTTTGTGAGTTGATCATTATTATTGTGTGAATTGTCGCAAGACGTGCTCTACAAAGTATCACTAATGACATTCTGAATTCACATAGGAAAATGATTGATTCTTGTTTTTTTATGCAAGAAATGCTTAGGTCATCTTGGTTTAATTATAGCTAGATGCTTGTGTTAACTTGAAATATCAAAAATCATGAAAGTAGTACTCAGGTCATCATTGGTCTAAATTATACCATTGATGCTTGTACTCACTTTCAACATTTTAAAGGCTCAATGATGATAAAAAGCATGATAAATGGACTATTAAGATGAAAATTTGGCATATGTAGATTTGCATGGTTAAATTAGATTGCATTTATGTAAGTTTTGCATCTATAGAGTAGTTTATTCCAAAAACTAGTGGAGAATTTAAAAGCGATGTTATATTTTATCATTAATGGATTGAGTATACTTGACATTAACAAAAACATTATCATTCTTAGGTAGTTGCATAATCATTTGCATTGCATACATTGGGAGGTATTATTATATCATTTAACCATTCATACATTTGATCATATATTTGCATTTATTATATCATATTTTTCATTTGTGCATCACATCATATAGTTGCATAAGAAAAATATCGAATAAAAAAATCATCTACATAGTTGCATTTTCATTAACATTATCATAGCATGCATCATACATTAGAAGTATCATCATATTGATTATTCATTCATTAATTAATTACATCATATGTTTGCATTTGAAATACCAAAAAAATAAAGTGCATCGTATCGCATTTGTGTCATCATGTCATATATAATAGAAACATCATATCCAAAATCATACATATAGTTGCATAATCATATCATTCATGTATATACATTATTATACATTTATCAGTCCATGTAAATACTACTAGAACCATGCATCCATACATCATTATTATAATCATAATCACATTTAATATCATAAATAAAACATCATAAAATCATACACTTTATCATGATCATAAATTGCATTCATAACATCATCATATAAAATATCATAAGCATTCATCATATGAATCCATCATAGAACCATATAGAACACATATAGATTGATGAATCTGCCACATATCATATAAATCTCAAAAAACATAATGTCAAGTATACAATGATGTCTGAAATGTAAAGAGATACAACATCAAAATGGACATGAATCAAAAATCTGAGTTTACATCATGTCTCAAAATACATCAGGGAATCCAATCATGGAGCTATGTGTTGCTAGCTCCAGATGGTGTTAGCATCTCTAGACCAGTTCCTACCCCACCAGACATACCTAGATCTTTTGGATCTCTCAGAAGAGGTTGTGTCACACCCTTGTTGGTAGTCTTGCAATGAGTCCTCCCAAATCGAGACTGAGCATAACTAACTCTCTACAGGAACTACATCATGGTATCGGCCTCTATAGTACTTGGCCTCTTGGCCCAAACAGAGAACCTCTCTCATGTAATCAACTATGGAGGTAGCCTCAACTAATCTCTATAGTCTATTAGTCGATCCCTATGCCTACTCTACAGTCTGTCTAGTTGCATCTCTCTCTACTATCAAAGAGGCTATGTCTGTGTGGCTGTCAATTGTGCTTGTACCTATGAGAGAGCCTGTGCATGAGCCTATGCCTATGTCTGTATCTATGCCTGTGTCTACACTAGTAACCCCTGAGCATGTGCCAGTTGACCTTGTAGTGTCTGCACTTGAACCTATAGGCTGGCAATCTTGGTCTGTTGCTATTGGGAGGGTACTCCAATCTGCACAGCTGCTCTGCTACAGCTACCAGTGATCACCTCTTATGAGGCACCCTGAAGTCTCTAACATCAAATTTTGGGCCTACTCCACCCTCATCTCCTCCATCATCACCATCTCCATCACAATCTTTGTCTCCATCTCCATCTTCCTCCTCATCATCACTGCTCTCCCCATCCTTCAACTCCTCCTCTCTCCTTCGTCGATACTCGTGTGCAACTACCATCTCCTCCTAACCTAGTATCGGCACTGGCTCATGTAGGATGGAGATCCATGGGAATGGATGTAAAATGAGGTACTGTGCATACTCAATAATTGAAGCCTCAATGATCTTAGGATGAATCTCCCAAATAAAGTCTTGTAGACCCTGGTACTCCTGCACTACAACATCATAGGATAAGCAAGGTCCCCACTCAATGGCATCTATCTAATGTCGTGCATAATGTGCAACACCATGGGGCATGCCCTATACTCTGCCATACTATCTAAGCACCCTCAACAAAAATTATCAATGATGAAACATGTCCTACCAATTAGGTACACGAACTAGCATAAGTATGGCATATTTGTATCATCATCCGGCCACAACTCACAATCAAGTTAGGGCCATAATGTAACTATCTCTACATCATCAAGGACTCTCCTCCAATGCTCTAGTTTACCTAGTTTAGGTTGAGTAATTGTACCTGCATATACATGAACGTATGGCCTCATGGCAGGTCATTGTCAACTTGCATTTGGACGAGTGACCACTATATGTTCCCATACCCACACCTGAAGTAATGTAACTCCTAAAGACAAACTAGCCCTTGGGTGAAGCCACAATAGTGGTTTACAATTTGATGGAGGAAGGAAAACTCACCAAAAATGAGCCTATGGAATTTTTTTTATTTTGGGGGTTCAAAAAAAACTTGTAGGTTCAAACAAACCAAAAAAATGTTCAATCGAACTAGGGTTAGAGTGAACCATATTAATGCATGCACAGACAAAAAATTGAAAAACCCCTTTTGGGAAGGGGGTTCGGCCAAACCTGGGTTCGGTAAACCCAGGTTCAAGTGAACCCTTAGGGGTTCGACCGAACCCCCCTTTGCCCTCATTCTCCCCCTTAGGCACTTTGAAAACCTAAAATTTTACATTTCGAAGCTTGGGTTGAGGATGAAAATGAAAGAGTCTTCACAAACCCAACTAGAATCAGGTAGTCCTCAGAATGAGCTATCCAACGAATATAATTTTAATATGTTTTGCTTTGATTATGTATTTGTTTTTTTAGTTTTATTAAACATAGGTTTTTCATCAAAAATGAAGGTCCCTGTTCTGCACATGTGGAAAAATAACATATTATCAAAAAAAATTGAAAAATATGAGTGCACTAGATATTGAAGTCCTTGAACCAACAAAAAAATTTGACATATACAAAAAAGGTTATGCATTATACGGTCGCGTTATGTTTGAATTGTAATTGGTTTGACTTCGAAACTTGATTAAAGAAAAAATATTCAATGAAAAACTATCTAACCAAGTGGAAGCACTAGATATCTGAGTTACAAATCTAAAATTGAAAGAATTAGAATTTTATCCTTCATGGAAAAAATTTATGCATTATACAGTGTGTGTCACTTTTAAAAAATGTCATTTTCTAAAAAAAAAAACCAGTTTTTGCAGGAGATGGAAAAAGAAGTGCAATTTGATTCCAAAAATTTTGAAAAAAATATTTTTAGAATCTATAGACAAAATGTGACGAGACTCTAGTTTACATCGTCTTCAAATTCTTCATGGTTTAGTCATTATAGGTGCCTGAATGTGAATATTTAGTTAAAAATAATAATTTCAATGTCCAGTTTGTCCAAAAATTGTAAACCACTACTATGGGATCACCTCCTTCCAAGGTATACCACCTAATTCAAATCATGGTATAGATGGACAAGCATGAACATACCCCATCATATATGGTACCATGGATGATCATGCTCTCCAAAATCTGACCCCACCCAGCTAAAAGTCCCTTTGACTTGTGATCAGGAAAAAGGAACCCTCCAATGAAACCAACAAGTATTGAGGGAAAGGTAGCATAGGCATCAACCATCTCTCACCATGGAATCTCATATCCACAAATTGTATCATCTTGAAAAACTCGCAATAGTGCATAAGTCCCACCCTGCTCAGTAGAATCATAAACTACCAACTCCCCAACAACAGGTATCTGCAAGATCTGCCATACATCCTTTGGGGTCACTATCATCTCTCTAGTGGAAAAATGAAAGGTATTATGCTCACTGTGCCACCTCTCTGCTAAATTTTTCAATAGACCCTTGTTGATCCTAATCTAGGCCATATCTAGAAGGGAAGACAATTCACATCATGTAATAAGGGTAGTCTCAAGTTGTATCAACTCAGGTATCAAATCAAAATTCCTAGGAAATCACTCTCTAATCTGTAGGTTCATCAACGACTCCTATCATCACAAAATATTACAAATTAGTAATCTTATCAATCAAAGAAAATCAATCAACCTATCAATCTAATCAGCTCTGGTGAGACTTTGATCAAATCTTGTGAGCAACTATCATTCATCCTCGCCTATCATGAGGAAAATCATCAATCTATCATTGAACCTCACCTATCATGAGGTCAATCAATCAGTTTATAATTGTTCCTCACCTATCATGAGAACAATCATCAATCTATCATTCTACCTCGCCTATCATGAGGTCAATCAATCAGTTTATAATTGAACCTCACCTACCATGAGGATAATTATCATCAATCAATTATTGAATCTCACCTATCATAAGATCAATAATCATCTAATCTATTAGGAACATCAATCGAAATCAAATCAAAGGCTGACGTGATAAAAAATCAACAAAATCAAGGATTTAATTGACAAATTCTATCATCCTAACTTAGATGTGCCAAAACAAAAAATTTATGAGCTAATCGATCAATGCACTAGAAAAATTAATCAATGCACCATTACAGTTTGTCAATGTGTTGAATCGGTGAATGCGCTACAATAGACATTCTATGTGCTAAATCCCTCTGTCGATGCGCTAAAACACTCAATGCGCTAATCTATTCAATCAATGCGCTAAACCCCTCTATTGATGCATGCACTAAAACATTCAATTCTCTAATCTATTTAGTCAATGTGCTAAAGCCCTAATCTATGTGCTATAACAAATATCCTATGCGCTACATCAGTGTGTGCATGCGCTAAAATGGAAAAATTGAATTAAAACATAAAAAAAATGTTCGAAAATGAAATGCAAAAATCACGAGGAGGTTTATTAAAGCACGTACTAGAGGTCCATACACTTTTGAGAAGTTGTGATGATGCATGCAATCGAATTGGTGTGTGTGGTAGGGGATCACCACGTTGCCAAAATTTCTCAAAATCACTCTCTCAAATTTCAAACTCACAATGCACAATTGAATTCTAAATCCACATTTTTAGATTTTTAAAGAGTGATTAAGAGGGATTTTAGTGGGATTTATCTATTTATTTTCCAAGGGGCTTAATTCATCAATTTCACATTTGGCAAAGTAAACATCATTTTTTAGGAGATAAATCGATTTTGCATTATTGAATTTGAAAATATTTATCAAACCATCAAAAAATCATAAGTTTTTTAAAAATTCCAAAAAATAAAAAAATTCATCAATTTATCTCCCGAGGGGGCATATATCCATCATCATCTGAAAATCAACACCCTGGGGCATACTGAAAAATTTTCGTCAGTACTAGCAGCAACATCAAAAGTTTCTTTGAAACAATGTGTAAACACATCACTTCAAAGCGGGGCAAAATGTATACACCTAAAAAATGGTCTGCATAGTCTAATTAATTAAATATGATTCATTTGATTAATTAACTCCTTTAATTCATCTACTTATAAATAAATAGAAATATTTATTTATATAGTTCACTACTAATTATTCTATCTTTACCATATTATTTCATCTTAATTAAATAAACAAGTTTTATACTTTGTTTTATTTAATTACTGTTGGATGTTGTGGTTGTGTTGCTGATATGTGGTTTTCATTGATTTCAACACTATTATCATTGATGTATTAGAAGTTGTATATGTCGAGAATATTGAGAAAATTATAATAAGAAGTGCTACAGGTTGTTAGTGGAGTAGTGAAGATCAGTCTGTCGGTGTGATCAATATGTTGATGATCAGTTGTGGACTAAATGGTTTCTTGTTGAGTGTATCTAGTTTATCCATGTCAAGTTTCTAAGATCCACGTGAAGATTTGATCAAGTTATGTAGATTTGTATTCTGACGGTTTTTCTATTACTTCAATTTGTGTTCCTGAATGAAGATCATGTGATTTTTGTAAGTTCAATTGTTTTGGATGCTTCTTTGGTGTTTCATGGTGTTTGTGGATGTTTCTAGTTCATGCTCTATTTGTGATGCATGTCCACATTGATCGTTGTGCTCGTGATTTGATATTTTCTCTTGCGTGTTCATGTTTTTCATGTTCATGGCTAACTAGGTGTTGAAGCATGTTGTGGATCTTCAAGGAGAAATTAATTGAATTATTTTAATGTTGGAGTTGTTGATTTGGGTCCTCACTATGTTGTGGCCAACCTTGGTTGATTCGCATTGAAAATTTACTTGTAAATTTGGGCCGACATTGTGTATATGTTTTATTATTTATTTTTGGCCGACTTGTAGCGATGTAATTCCATGTTGTGGATATATAAGAGTGATTGTTTATTTGAATTGAAGTATGTGAAGTGTGTGAGTCCTATGTACGAATATTGTTGAGATCATTCAAAGGAAAAGCAGAGTGTGAAGAAGAGTGAAGAAGTATTCATGTGCTTAACTGAAACTATAATCAGCCATTAACAAATTCTATTTTCTCAGTTCAAATCTGGATGGTTATAATATGAATCTTTCTTTGGGCAGTGAGCCCTCTTGTAATTGAGCAGTGAGCTCTAGGAAGTGTTCCTGAATGCATGTGCATTCCCATTCATACTTCTTTATACTTTTAGTAGGGCATAATATTGTGGATTAACATCCACTATGGTTTTTCTCCTAATAGGGTTTTTGCGTAAAAATCTGTGTTCTCTGTGTTTCTAACGTGTTACTGAATGCATGTGCATTCCCATTCATACTTCTTTATACTTTTAGTAGGGCATAATATTGTGGATTAACATCCACTATGGTTTTTCTCCTAATAGGGTTTTTGCATAAAAATCTTTGTGTTCTCTGTGTTTCTAACGTGTTAATTGTTTATGGTTTATTGTTAATTCATCAAATTTGAGATTAAGTTAATTTTGAAAAAGTTTAAATATTCTGTGACAACTGATTCACCCCCCTCTCAGTTTTTTGTCATTTTTTTTCCAACAATTGGTATCAAAGCAGGTTCCTCTAAAGAAGTTTAAAAGCTTGAGGTGATCTGAGATGGCATCATACAAGAAGGATAGTCCTAGATTCGATGGAATAAATTACCAACTTTGGAAAGCCAGAATGGAATTTCATTTGAGGTGTATTGGTGAACCCTTCTAGAAGATTACAAAGAACAAATATATTATTCCTCATAATGGTCTTTCCACTCCTTGTGAGATTAAAGAAGCTGAGATTAACACCAAGGCTATTGAAGCTTTGTTGAGTGCTCTAACATATTCGGAAATGATAAATGTGATGGATCTGAAGACAGCTCATGAGATCTAGAAGAAGCTAGAGACTTTGTATGAAGGAGATACACTTGTGAAGGTCGCTAAGCTAACAAGTTTGAAAGGCAAGTATGAAACCTTGAATATGGGTGAAGATGAAATTATTTCTTCTTTTATGCAAATAGTAAATGAACTTGTGATGAGTATTAGATGTGTTGGTGGTACTTTGGATGAACAAGAAATTGTAGCTAAGGTGCTCAGATCATTGCCTCTTTCTTACAAATAAAAAGCTCATGTTATTGAAGAGCTCAGAACAGTAACAATTGTGACAAGAGATATGTTGATTGGAAAACTTGATGCCTTTGAGTTGAGTGAATTTGGTGATTCTTCCCCTAAGACTGAATCTGCATTTAAGGCCTTTATATTTGGTAGAAACAAGCAAATATATCATCTAGGAGAGAGTTCTAGAAAATCATTTAAGTATGAGGAAGAGATGAAATAGCTTGAAGATGAAGAAAGAGAGTTAGAAGAGATGGAAGCACTAATTGTGAAGAAAGAAGGCAGGGGACAAGGTAAGTATAAAGGAAATTTTCCTATTAAATGTTTCTCTTGCAATGAAATAGGTCATTTTTCTTCAAGGTGTCTTGAAAGAGTTCCTAGGTCTAAACCTTACAAACCTAGATTTCAAAATAAATTCTATTATGCTAAAGAAGGTGTGACTGATGAAGAATCTGATAAAGAAAATGGAATGAAGATGAATGGACTTTCATTGCTATCAAGGAAAATGGTCTGGTGGCTACTAAATCTGCTAAAGTTGAGAAAGCTCTTGCAACTTGAATTGAAGAAAAGGATGAGTGGGTTATTGATAGCAGATGCTCACATCATATGACTGGTGACAAAAGCAAATTTGTAAGTCTAAAGAAATATGACAGTGGGGTTGTAATATTTGGAGATAACAATGTTGGTGTGATTCATGGTAGGGGATCTATTTATCTTGGTGATAAACATAACACTAATGATGTCTTTTATGTTGAAGGCTTGAAGCATAACATGTTGAGTGTTGGATAGATGGTGGACAAGGGTTACAATCTTTAGTTCAAAGATGGAAGATTCAAGATACTTGGAAGTTCTGGAAATGAAATTGCTTTAGGTACAAAGACAAAAGGTAATATTTTTCACCTGAGTGCTAACGTAAGTTGTTTAATTGCTCAAATGGATGAAAGCTCATTATGGCATAGGAGGCTGTATCATGTGAATTTTGATAACATTATCAAGGTAAGCTCCACTCAAGTAGTAATAGATCTACCTAAGTTAGTGAAGCCTACTAACACAATATGTAAGGAATGTCAAATGGGAAAATAGACTAGAGTTTCTTTTTGGAGCAAACAACATCATTCTAATGGAATATTGGAGTTGGTACATACTGATCAGTGAGGTCCCTCTAGAATCAAAAGTCTACAAGGAGAAAGGTACTTTATGTTTCTTATTGATGATTACTCTAGGATGATATGGGTTACTTTCTTAGGAGAAAAATGTGAAGCATTAGAGAATTTCAAAAGTTTCAAAGCTATGGAAGAGAATGAGATAGGTCTGAAGATCAAATTTCTAAGGTTAGATAGAGGTAGTGAGTTAACCTCCAGGGAGTTCAATTCTTTCTGTGAATAGCATGGAATCAAAAGATAGTTATCTGCTCCCTGAACCCCTCAACATAATGGAGTTGTAGAAAGAAAGAACATAACAATTCTAGATGCTTCTAGAACAATGATGTTGGAAGGAAATGTGCCTCACATCTATTGGAGAGAAGTTGTAAGCACTGTTGTGTACACTCTAAACCAAGTAAATGTCAATGGTATTTCTAGTAAGACTCATTTTGAGCTATGGTTTGGTTACAAGCCTACTGTTAAATATTTCAAGATCTTTGGAAGCAAGTGTTATATTAAGAGAAATGAGGACATATGCAAGTTTGATGCAAGAAGTAATGAAGGAATCTTTCTAGGGTACTCTACTAAAAGCAAGGCTTACCAGTGCTATAATAGAATATTGAGAAAAATGGTTGAAAGTGCAAATGTCAAAGTTGATGAGGACTCTGCTAGATCATCCAGATACTGTGGATATGATTCAGATGACCAACAAGTTAGTACAACCAAGGGAAGAATTCTCAAACACAAAATCAAGTTCATATTGTTCCAATAAATCAAGAAAATCAGGAAGGAGAGACAAGTGGAAGTGCAGAAGAAAGAACAAAAGAACCAGAAATGTAAGAGAATCCTAAAATTCTGAGGTATGTAAGGATAAATCATTCTGAAGATCAAATTATAGGAGATAATAATAAAGGTGTGTAGACTAGAAGAAGGATTGCAGAGGAGTATTGTCTGATTTCCAAAACTAATCCTAACAATGTCAATGAAGCTTGTAATGATGAATATTGGATAGAATCTATGAAGGAAGAACTAATGGAGATTGAAAAGAATGATACATGGATTCTTGTTCCCAAACCTAAAGATAAAAGTGCGATTGGTACTAAATGGGTCTTTTGGAGTAAGTTGAATGAACAAGGTGAAGTAGTTCAGAATAAAGCAAAGATTGGTATGTAAAGAGTATTCACAAATGGAAGGAATTGATTTTGAAGAAGCCTTTTCCCCTCTTGCCAGAATTGAAGCTGTAAGATTATTTCTTGCTTATGCCACATATAAGAACTACAAATTCTATCAAATGGATGTGAAGTCAGCCTTTCTGAATGGTGAGTTAGAAGAAAAGATATATGTTGAACAATCAGATGGATTTCAACTAACTGATAAGGAAGACATGGTTTGTCAATTGAAGAAAGCTCTGTATGGACTCAAGCAATCCCCCAGAGCCTGGTATGCTAAACTAGATAAATACTTACTGAAGCTTAGATTCAATAAAGGTACTGCTGACAGCAACTTGTATTTTAAGTTGGATCATGATAAAGAGTTGATTATTGAAGCCTTTGTTGATGAAATTATTTTTAGAGGTGATGATGATCTATGTATGAAGTTTGCTAGTGAGATGAAAAGTGAATTTGAAATGAGTATGATTGGAGAGATGAAGCTCTTTCTAGGATTGCAAGTCACTCAGTTAGACAATGGTATTTTCATATCTCAGTCGAAACATGTGAGAGTTGTTGAAGAAGTTTGGCATGGAAGACTCAAAGCCTGTTGGTACACCCATGGTAATTGGATGCAAGTTAACACAGAATGATGATTCTCCTAAGGAAAATCAAACAAAATACAGGTCAATAATTGGCAGATTGCTCTAATTAACTCAGACTAGACCTGACATCATGAATGTTGTGTATGGTTGCTAGATATCAAGTTGATCCAAAAGAATCTCATGTAACTAGCACTGTAAAGAGAATTTTAAGATATCTAAAAGGAATAGTTGATTTAGGGCTTCGGTATCCTAAAGATGATGATCTTACCTTGAGTGCCTATACTAATGTGGATTGGGCAGGAGATATAGATGACAAGAAAAACACTAGTGGTGGTGTCTTCTTCCTAGGGAAGAATCTGGTGTCTTGGTTGAGTAAAAAGTAGAATTCCATTTCTCTATCTACTATTGAGGCAGAGTATATTGCTACTACAAATAATTGTACTCAGGTGATGTGGATGAAAAAAATGTTGAAAGATATCAAAGTAGTATATGATTAGCCTACTACTATATACTATGACAACTCAAGTGCAATAAACATATCAAATAATCTGGTACTACACTCTAAGACCAAGCATATATCAATCAAGTTTCACTTTTTGAGGGAGAAAGTGAGTGAGAAAGAAGTCAGACTAGAGTATGTTCCTAGCAAAGAATAGATTGCAGATAATTTCTCCAAGTTGTTGCCAAAGGATAATTTTGAGTATCTCAGAGGGATGCTAGGGATGATTACCCCTCCTAATATGAAATAGAGATGCATTGGTTTGCATCAATCCATGTGCTTCATGATCATACTTTGATTTAGATTTATGTTGATGGATACTACTCAGGGGGAGTATTCAAATGTGTAGATATGTGGTTTAGAGCTTGTATATGGAAAGATAATGCTTATCTTTTCCATTGATGTCAAAGGGGGAGAAGTGCAATGTGAAAAAATCTTTTTGAGGTTAGGAGAAGATTCAAAACCTAAGGAGGAGTAAGTGTTGTTATGTTGATGGTATTTTAACATCATGTGTTGCCATCAATTCCAAAGGGGGAGATTGTTGGATGTTGTGGTTGTGTTGCTAATATGTGGTTGTCATTGATGTCAACACTATTATCACTAATGTAGTAGAAGTTGTATATGTTGAGGATATTGAGAAAATTGTAATAAGAAGTGCTATAGGTTGTCAGTGGAGTAGTGAAGATCAGTTTGTCAGTGTGATCAGTGCATTGATGATTAGTTGTTGTGGACTAAAGGGTTTCTTGCTAAGTTTATCTAGTTTATCCACGTCAATTTTTTGAGATCCATGTGAAGATTTGATCAAATTATGAAGATTTGTATTTTGATAGTTTTTTTGTTACTTCAATTTGTATTCCTAAATGAAGATCATGTGATTTCTATAAGTTTAGTTGTTGTGGATGCTTCTCTGGTGTTTCATGGTGTTTGTGGATGTTTCTAGTTTGTGCTCTATATGTGTTGCATGTTCGTGTTGATCTTCATGCTCGTGATCTAAGATTTTCTCTTGCATGTTCATGTTTTTCATGTTCATGGTCGACTAGGTGTTGAAGCATGTTGTGGATCTTCGAAGAGAAATTAATTGAAGTATTTTTGTGTTGGAGTTATTGATTTGGGTCAGATCATTATGTTGTGGCTGACCTTGGTTGATTCGCATTGAAAATTTACTTCTAAATTTGGGCCGACATTGTGTATATGTTTTATTATTTCTTTTTGGCCAGCTTGTAGCCATGTAATTCCATGTTGCGGATATATAAGAGTGTTTTTTTATTCAAATTGAAGTGTGTGAAGTGTGCAAGTGTGAAGTGTGTGAGTCCTATGTGTAAATATTATTCAAATCATTCGAAGGTAGAGCATAGTGTGAAGAAGAGTGAAGAAGAGTGGAGAAGTATTCATGTGCTTAACCGAAACTATAATTAGGCATTAGCAGATGTTATTTTCTCAATTCAAATTTGGATGGTTATAATTTGAATCTTTCTTTGGGCAGTGAGCCCTCTTGTAATTAAGTAGTGAGCTCTAGGTAGTGTCCCTAAATGCATGTGCATTCCCATTCATACTTCTTTATACTTTTAGCAGGGTATAATATTGTGGACTAACATCCACTGTGGTTTTTTCCCTAACAAGGTTTCCACATAAAAATATTGGTGTTCTTTGTGTTTCTAATGAGTTGATTGTTTATGGTTTATTTTTCATTCATCAGATCTGAGATTAAGTTAAGTTAAGTTTGAAAAAAATTCAATATTTTGTGACAACTGATTCACCCACCCCCCTATCAGTTGTTTGTCCTTGTTTTGCCAACAATTACCACATTTCTTCCATGTTTATTTAATAAACAGATTTCTATAGTTTGTTTTATTAAATTAAATATCATCTTTTTCTAAATTGAATAAATCCAATAAATTCAATTAAAGCAAAGTTCCACAGCTATTTCCTCTTTTCACTCATCATATGCACCAAAAAAATTAGATATTTTATATCCAATTAATTCAACTTGACCTTCACAGAAAAATTTGGGACAAATTACAAAAAAATTGGAAATCAATATGGTTGTCTTCTTCCATTTATTCTTCTTATCCTCTGGTTGAATGCTTTTTTGGGGAGGAACAATCTCCATAATCTTCTCAGGTTTCTTCATCTTTTACCATTGAATCTTTCAAATCAAATCCAAACCTTTGCTTTGCTGCCACATCACAAATATGATGTTGAGAATCTATAAATACAATTTCTTTCTATAGGAAATGGATCCCAAGTTTATGCAATCTTACTTTGTAGAGATTATATTAGAGCATTCAAGCAATTAAGCAATAGCAATTAGAAAATAATTTTAGAATAGCAATAGCAATCATGGTTTTCCATTTAACTGCATCCTAGTTATGGTAGTTTCTTTTATCAATTTCATGTCAATTTCATCTATTGTAGCATCCATCTTATCATTTAAGAATATCATATAGGATTAGTTTCTGACATATTCACAACATCTCATTCTCTAGATTGGCATTTTAACAGTCACAGTGCTTAACAATATGAGAGCCTCGTGATTTGATAAATCTTTGGAGATAGGGAACAATAAGACGCTTTCAATAGATTTCTGGCTTTTTTAATGGTTGTTTAAATCTATTGATATAATGTCCTATTAGGTGTCTTTGTCATTCATTATGCATATTTTACTCACACATAAATTAGCACCCACCATGGGGCCCAAAAACCCCATTTTTTAACATCTTTTCTTGAAAAGTGTGTCCGCAAGTTTTTGGTGTGTTTTGTTTTGGCATGATTGAGAGTTTTTACAATGCATACGACCTCCAGATCAGCGCATCTAATCACCATTCTGGTGCATCTAGAGGATATTTCAGCGCATCTGAAGGTTGTTCTTGTGCATCCAGTATCAGTCTCACCACAGTCAGGGGTTTTTTGTAGTGCACCTATCATTTCTTTTAGCGCATTTACTAAATTTTGTAGCACATAGAACTATTATTTTAGTGCATCTAAATACCATTTTAGCGCATCTAAACTATTGTTTTAGCACATCTAATGATTGTTATGGTGCATCTGACTATTTTTGTAGAATTTTAAAATTCTAGAATTAATCCCTATTTTTTTTCCTATAGGTACAAAATTCATTGGTCAAAGATAGTTGCTGGAAAACACTTCATTGGTCAAAGACAGTTGCTGGAAAACACTTACACCGGTCAAAGACAAAATATCACAAAATACTAATGGTTTTTGCAAGGTTTCAAATTTATTTCATTTCTTTTTCTTTGGTTAAGATAGTGAATCTAGATTAATTAAAGAATTAGTTTGAACCCCCATGCCCACTGTGTTTTGAAAGCAACAGGCTTATGCTCTCCCCTTAACTAGTTAATCAAAATGCTAGATTTTCTATCCTACTTTATTAACACCTTTAGAAGGCCTACCATAGTGGGAAAAAGTACTCACCCTACAGGAATGAGCTAAGTGGGAACAACCAAAGCCATGTTTTCCAAACCACTCTAAACAAAAGTGAATCTGGGGAAACCCACATTCAACAACATTGTGCAAAATAACCATCCCCAAAACCTTTGTTCTAAAGGTTGGGAGGTCTCCTAAGGGATTTTATCTTTGTCATGTTGAACGAAAACCCTTTCTATGAACTTTAGTGTTGAATGCAACTGTGTCAGTTTCCAAATGCTTTTTATATCAAGGTGCAAGGGGAGGGAAGAATCTTCCCCCAATACACTCACCATATAAATATCAGAGACCCTGGCCAAAAGTAGAGGATTTGACTTTGGTTAAGACTCCAGAAAGGCAAAAACATAGGTGCCCTCTAGGGGTGACAAGGTTGTGTGAGCTAACATAGTTGTAAGTTGCAGGATGTGATATTATTAGTGACCCTTGAGATTAGAAGAGTGTTTGAACTATATTTTCTTGTTTTAAACCTGTGGAAATTGAAAGAATCAAACTTGATTCTAGAATATACACTCTTTGTTTAATACATAGTTTTGGAGATAATGTTTACAAACTGGTCGTTCTATCTGTAAAGTCATTTCTTAAAGGTATCGTCCAATTAGATCATCAAATTCGAAGATTTACAAGCAAAACACCCCTCCAAAATCTTCATTGGTTAGAAAATTACACCCTAGAATCAATCTTTTTAATGAAAAAAAAATGCAAAACAAACGGAAAAAACTGTGAAAATACTAACAACTTCTAGATTAGCACAACCGACCTTTGTTTCAGCCCATATACCCAATCTATTAGCGCATCTTATTTAAACAAAGCATTAAAACTCTATTTCAGCGCATCTAACCTGTTTTGCAGCACATCTATACAGTTTGTCAGCACATTTACCCAAAATTTTAGCACAACCAACCTTTGTTACAAGACATATACCCAATTTGTCAATGCATATACCTAGTTTATTGGTGCATACACCCTATTTTACAGCGCATATACCCAGTCTATCAACGCATAAACCCAGTTTGTCCATGCATACACCCTATTTTACAATGCATGTACCTAGTTTGTCAACACATTCAATCAATTTACCAGTGCATTCACACTATGTTCTAGCACTTCTGAATTTTGTTATAGTGCATTTGAGGTCTATTATAGTGCATCCATAGAATAAAAAACCAGAGAGCTATTTTTACCTCCTATCAAAAAGTTGACATCAGAATTCAGATCTTTATCAGAACAAAAAACATTTTCTTAGTCAAACCAATGTCTAAAACTTGGGAAAATAGGACCTTACAAGCCAAACTCTTCCAAATTAAACCAAGATCTTACACTTTTAAAAGTGCCTTATCATAAAACACAACTCTTGATTATTAAGTCAAGTTTCATTATTAGGATAATTCATCCTACAATCACAAAATGAAACGGTATAAAAAAGAAAAATATAACTTAGTCTCATCAATAGAATTTACCATTCTATTTGACTTAGTTATTATCCTTGGCACTACTTCACAAAAAGATCAAATGTGAAAACCCTAACACTTGTATGCCCATTTTAACAAGGTTACAAAGACAAAAACTCATAGAAAAAAAGATTGAATCTCTAAATATCATGGTTGAAGAAAATCCATTTCATAGATTCCATCAATCTGAATCTAAGGAAATAACTGAAGAGGACATCAAAACTACACAACAAGATCATAACTTCCATCAATTCATGGAGAAAGTTTTGGAAAAGGATGGAGAAAAATATCTTTTAATGCTAGCTGAACTAGGTGCAAAACTTCCAAAGGACTTTGACGTTAATCAACTAAAAGAAGCACCTATAAAAGTTGAAATTGAACCAAAAAACATAGATCAAGTGATTTCCCTAACACATCAAATGAAAAACTTGCAACAACAACTTCAAGATATGCAAAAAGGGACCGCAAGAAGTTACTCGGTATAGGACATTTGTCCCTATCCTTTTGATCCAAGTGTGGACATGATACCATTTCCTAGACATTGCGAATTCCCAAAATATGACAAATACAATGGTAAAATTGATCCAATAGATCATGTGAGAGAATTCAGAACCATGAGTTTAGAATTTGCACAAGAGGAAACTTATTTAATGAGGTTGTTTCCAAGAAGCTTAGTCTGAGGTCAATGTACAAAATGGTTCTCTAAACTACAACCAGGAATTCGATCCTTTGAGGAACTAGTCAACAAGTTTATCTCACAATACTCCTATAATATTCAACATGAGATAACAATAAAGGATCTTTATAATACAAAACAAAAGAAAGGTGAAATATTCCTCTCATTTATACAATGATGGCGAAGGTTTTTTCTAGGTATCCTCATTCCATACCTAAAGAGGAAAAGATGGAACTATTCATTGACAACATAACTGATGAGATGAGCTATATGCTTGAACTACAATGCCCACCTACATTTGAGAAACTAATTGAAAATGGGCTCAAGATTGAAGAAGCCTTGGTCAAGCGAGGGGTAATAAAAAACTACAATGAAAGATCAAATAATACAAACTCCTTGAATCACTATTATAACAATGATAAACCAAAGTTTTGGCAAAAGAATAGAAATACTGGTAACAATGATGTTGCAAATGAAACAAAAAAATGTGAAACCAACCTATTTAATTTGACATCAACTACTGCAAAGACCAATCAAAACAATGACCAAAACATCAATCAAAGTGTCAATCAAAACAACACTCCAAATAATGGTGAATCTAAACCACAATCATAGCAAAAACCATCAAATCGAAGAAGATTCACATCATTGGGATAGACACTAGAATCAACAATGAGAGAACTTCTTACCCATAGAATTATCACATTACCTGAAGGAATAAATTGGGAACCAAGAGTAAAGCCATCTTGGTGGAATGATACAAACTATTGCGACTTTCATAAAAACAAAGGACACAAAACAAACGATTGTATGTAGTTGAAGCATCTAGTACAAGATCTGATTGATAACAAGACAATATTCGTAGAAGGAAATCAAATGAACAATTATCATAGTGTATTTAAAAATCCTTTACCAAATTATGAAAAGGGAGAATCTTCTTCTGCAACTAGTAAAGGTAAAAATGTAAACTACATTTATGACAACACTATTCATTATATTTCTACGGTTGAGAATAATGGTGCAACTAATAATCAAATTGATAACATTGGAATCAATGACATCATACCAATAATTTTGATCCCAAACATGGTCACAACCAACAATCAAATTAATATCATAAAAATCAAGGAAAAGCAAGATTACCAACTGATCAATGTGACAACAAGGGGCTAATCCAAAGCAATATTGAAAGGAGTTACATCTAAAACCACTGCTGCTCCTTCAAATCAGTACAACATAGTTGATCAACTGCAGAAAATACCAGTCCAAATATCAATATTAGTACTCATTAAAATCTCACCATCTCATAAGGATGTTTTGGAACAAGCTCGTAGACACCATGGTACCCAGTAATCTGGAATTTTGCCAATTCCAAGTTATGGTGGGATTAACCAAGCTTCACTGCCTATCATTATCCAAACAAGATGACATAGCACTTACTCATCTACACAATGTTGCACTTCACATTGAAGTCTTAATCCACAAATATCATGTTAAATGTGTCCTAATAGATGGTGGAGTTGGTTTAAACATTTGCAATTTAAAACTGATTTGTGCACTAGGATATTTTGATAATGCTATTGATGCTAGAAGGAAAATCACAATAAAAGTCTATGAAGAAGAAGAGAGATCCTCCAAGGGATTGATCATGTTACCTATTCAAGTAGGACCAATTGTGAAGAATAATTTTTCCAAATGTTAGACAAAGATCTAACCTATAATATACTCTTGGGACATCCCTAGATTCACAAAATGCAAGTAGTGCCTTCAACTTATCATCAATGCTTAAAGTTTCCTATCAATGGATAAGAAGTCACTATTTCATCTGAATACAACAATCCCCAATATTGTAACATGCTTAAAACAACTCAAGATACTTTTGTGCCCCATAATAGGGAAGCAAACACTTCTAGTTCATCCAACAGTGAAAGGCAACTAAACGTTGTATCTAAATGGGTTGAGAAAAATGACCAATCAAAAGATAAAAGTGGTGTTGACTCCACTCCATCAAACAATGAAGGTCAATTGGATTCTCTATCACAGAAATTCAAAGAAAATATCTAGCTAAAAGATAAATGCATGGGAGAGTATTTGATTGAGCAATCTTTATGTCTTTCAGAACTGTTGCCATCTCCAAAATCATATGGGCATCCATCAACATTAACACAACAATCATCACAACCTACCACGGTTTTGGATGATAGATTTGTAAAGGTAGGTACTTTAGAAGATGAACCTAAAGATAAGGCCATCCTCAATTGGCTCTACAAAGATGAGGAAGAATCTACATTGGCAACTATCAACATAAAAATAGATCAATAGGGAAAGGGAAAAACAATATTAGAAAAAATGGGGTATGAAGGACAAGGACCTATTGGAAAAAGGAAAGAGGGAATTGTATAACCCATTCAATATCTCACACTTCATTCAAAGGAAAAAAATAGGACTAGGTTATACAAAGGAAACAAAAGAAGAAATCACTCATAGAGTTGTTGAAAGAATTCTTCAAATGCGAGATAGTTCTGAAATAGATTCCAATGAGTATGAGTGGGATTCTTTATCTAAAGCATCATACAAAGACATACAAATTGATGTCATAAAATTGTATGCACCCACACGTGAGGAGGGACAAAGCTCGTGGACTAGACCCCTTGTATTTGGATCACAGAATATTGATGACTCAAGTTAGGATGGACATATATCGAGTGAGATAGATGACTTGGAAGAGAGTAATATCATAGACCTAGACATCACTATTGACAACCTTGAAAAATTTTCTATCAAAACCCTCACTTTCGTTGACCTTATCCAATTGGATGAACTTTTACCCTTAATACATCCTAAACTTATCGACTGGGAACCAACTGAACTTATCAATGTACCTATCCTTGCGAATGATGATGCTACTATTAATTTCCTTTGTTGTGACAAACATGACACAAATTATAATCATAAATATCACAACGACGCTTTGAGTCAGGAGGGTTTCAAATCTTCTAGTTGCAAAATTGAAAATAGGAATAATAGATCTAATGGTGAAAACCATTTAACGACAGCATTAGATCTCAAAAAAGTAAAAATAAAGAATGCATTTGATAGTGAAAACCTCTCTGAGGAATCAAAAGATGGGAGATTTGACACCCTTCCAAAACACTATCATGAAAGATCATCAATATTGGTTGAGTCTACACAGTCTATCAATCTTGGCACAATAGAAAAAGAAAAAACTTTACATTTGGTAGTATCTATGACTGAACAAAAAAAGCTTGAATTCACCAAGTTCTTTGAGGATAGACACATTAAATTTTCTTGGTCTTACTTTGATATGACATGTTTAGATCTAGATATTCTAATGCATCATTTATTTCTACTATCTGGAATAAAACCTGTGAAGAAAAAACTAATGAAAATGCATCTGCATATCACCTTGTTGGTAAAAGTAGAACTGAAGAAGTTGTTAGATGTCAGATTCATTAGATCTATTGATTATGATGAGTGGATTTCTAATATTGTACCTATTTCTAAACCAAATGGTAGTATAAGAATATGTACTGACATCAGAGATCTCAACAAGGCATGCCCAAAGGATGATTTTCCTTTTCCAAACATTGACATTATTGTAGACTTAATAGTAGGACATGCCATGTTATCACTAATGGATGTCTTCTCAAGTTACAACCAAATCAAAATATCAACAGAAGATCAGGAGAAAACAACATTCACATATCCATGGGGAACATTATGTTGGAATGTCATGCCCTTTGGGTTGAAAAATGTAGGGGTTACATATTAGCGAGCAATGACCACCATTTTCCATGACATGATGCATACCTTTATGGAGGATTATGTGGGTCAGGTGTGGGAATTTTGTTTGTTACACCTCAAGGACATACCATCCCAAAGTCCTACATACTCATGTTTCTATGTACAAATAAAGTAATTGAATATGAGGCATTAATCATTGGCATTAAAGTGGCAGTTGAATGGAAGATCATAGAGCTATAGTATATGGAGATTCACAACTAGTCATTAATTAGGTAAATGATGAATATCAAATGAAAGATGAGAATTTGATGTTGTATAAGAAAATGGTGGATGATTTCAAAAAGTACTTTGTGGATATCAAATTTAAACAGATTCCAAGGGTAGAAAACAAAGTTGATGATGCTATTGTGACAATTGCTTCTCTCTTACAAATACCAGAAAAGCGAGGTCATTATGAGTTTATGGTGGAACAAGTGTCTTATCCTAATTATGATAATCCTGAATCTCAAACCATATGCCATTTAGTTGATGTTGAATCCTTAATTTATGGAAACACTTGTGCTTACCTAAAAGACAATATCCTTCCTCTTGATCTTTCCAAAAACTAGAAATGCAACTTCATCCACCAAACCGCACAACATACCTTAACTGCCAACATAATTTATCGTCGAGGTCTAGATGGTACTCTTCTTCAGTGTCTAGAATGTAACAAGTCTAAGATAGCCTTACATGAGGTTCATGAAGGTGTTTTTGGAACTCATTCAAGCAGACTAACCCTAGCAAAGAAACTCTTTTGTTTGGGGTATTATTGGCCAAATATGGAGGACTCTTTTTAGTTTGTTAAGAAGTTCCAAAAATGTCAAATCCATGGCAACCTAATTTGTGCACCAACACAAGAATTGCAACTGTTCACTTCAACATGGTTTTTTTGTCAGTGGGGACTGGACCTAGTAGGAAAAATTAGTCCGTCTTTATCCAATGGACACAAATTTGTAATCACATCCAAGAAGTAATTTACAAAGTGGATAGAAATTTTTCCCTTGACAACAATCATTGGAAAATATATTTATTCTTTCATACTAAATTACCGCATTTGTCGATATGACATTCCTCAGTCCATTGTCACAGACAATGGTAGACCTTTTAAGAATCAGGATGTTCAGGAACTATGTGAGAGGTTTCATATCCAACATCATTTTTCAACCCCATACTATCTTCAAGGATATGGCCAAGCAGAGGCATCAAACAAAAATATTCTAAAAATCCTAAAGAAAATAGTAAATGATGTTGGACGTGATTGACACATTTAACTAAACCCTGCTCTATGGGCATACCAAACCAACATTAGAACTCCTACAAGAGCTACACCATATGCCTTGGTATATGGATTAGAGGCCATCCTACCTATTGAAGTTGAGATACCTGTAGACACGTCAAATTGACATAATGCATTCAACTAGGTCATATTCATCCATTCGGAAAATAAATCAAGTTTATTTATTAATCTCCTAAAGTCATCAGCTTAAATCAAATAAATCAAACTTATCATCAACCTTTTTAATCAAATAAATCAAACATCCATCATAATGCATATTCCATCCTTCTTGATTTAAATAAAATCAAATATCTAAGTCAAAGAGGTCAAACTCATCCTAATCATCATCCTAGCTAATTAATCCTGATCTAATGCTAAACTTGCCCACTTGCATTCTCTAGATTTAGCCACTTGCACAAATAAATCAATTTATTGATTTATTAAAACCAAGATTTTCCATCAACATGGCATTTATGGGGAATATTCCCTCAACTTTGAATTCAAAGGCAAGTTGATTTGTTTCTCCAACATTGCATTTATTGCTCATTTTCTTGTCCCCACTTAGCATTTACTCTCAAATTTGAATTCAAATTCTCCCTCTCATGGGCACATTTCCCTAATCTTGCACATCCATTGGCCTATCACATGATGACAAGTGTCCTTTCATTGGTCCAATCTTAGTCCCACATTGGTCTCTCTTCAACACTTAGCATTTTGAAAATCCTTAAATAGAAGCTTCAACATTGAGAAAATCCTCCACTACTTTTATGCAAGGTTACTCTCTTGGTTTGAGAAATAATCTTGTTCTTCATCTCCATTGCACTTCATCATTTTAGCTATTGATCAAGGGTTGGGAAAGGGTCACTAGCACATGTGACACCAATCCACTATGGAATAGGTAACTTGTTGAGTGTTTTCATTATGCTTGTGGTTTTCTTTTCCTTTGTTGCATTTTGGAGCATTTGCAAGGTATTTCATAGGAGTGTTATTGAAGGATTTGCAGGTACTAACCCTTGTTTGAAGTTTAGTTATTTGTAGATTTCAAAAGCACACTCACAATACCATCACACTATGTGTCACTAAAGGGAATTATTTTAGATGAAGATTATAGAGTATCTAGACTTCAAGAGCTGGAATTTTTGGATGAATGTCGTCAATGAGCTGTGAACAATTTGAAGGCATATAAATAGAGGATGTCCAAAAGCTACAATCATAGAGTAAAACATAGAGCATTTTAGGTTGGTGACTTGGTCTTAAAGGAAAACCCTCGAAATAAAAAAGACAGAAAAGAAAGGGAAGTTTGAACCTAACTGGCTAGGTCCCTTTGTTGTCATATTAGTCTATGGATTTGGAGCCTATCAACTATCTACACTTGAAGGGGATTTGTTCAATGAACCTATCAATAGACTCCATCTTAGGAAATTCTATACCTGAAACATCTGGTGCATGGTTAAGGTCCTAGGAAAATAGTTACCTTGATGAAAACCTGGAAAATAGGCACCTTGGTGACAAAAAAAATACAAAAAAAAACAAGAAAAAAGAATAATACAAAAAAGAAGAGAAAAATACAAAAAAATCATAAAATTTGAAAAGGTGCAATATAAACATGTAGTGAAAACCTGGAAACAGGAGCTATTTGTGATTTAGACTAGCCTTTCCATCTATTGGATGCATGTCTTGGTTGTTCACTTTCACCATCATTTTGCTTATCATTGGAAAGAAACCTCATGTACATATCCTGGCAATGTGGTCATGTGTCACCCTAGCTTGGGGGGAAAATCCTAAACTCACTAGGGGCAATAAATTTTGAGCTTAATCAAATAGACAAACAACAGTATGACAACAAAGCAAACACAATGATCGTAGGAAAACTCAACATTTAACATACATCAAACATCAAAAGATTTCATAAAATCAACCATCCATATCAAACAACTGAAACCAAATCAATCAATACAACTTTAAATGGATGATATTCTTTTGAATCATGATTTTTATCTCTTTAGCTTGAATGTTCAAATGTTATGCTTTGATTTTTTTTATTATTTCTTTGGAGCAACTCGATGATGTATTGAACTAGAGAAGCTAGGAAGGAGAATGGTATTTTCTTTGTCTTCTGTCTGTGAATTGATCATTATTATTGTGTGAATTTTCGCGAGACGTGCTCTACAAAGTATCACTGATGACATTTTGAATTCACATAGTAAAATGATGTATTCTTGTATGTTTACACAAGAAATGCTTAGGTCATCTTAGTTTAATTATACCTAGATGCTTGTGTTAACTTGCAATATCAAAAATCATAAAAGCTAGTACTCAGGTCATCATTGGTCTAAATTATACCATTGATGCTTGTACTCATTTTCAACATTTTAAAGGCTCAAGGATGATAAAAAGCATGATAAATGGATTGTTAAGATGACAAGTTGGCATTTTTATATTTGCATGGTTAAATTAGATTGCATTTATGTAAGTTTTGCATCTGTAGAGTAGTTTATTCCAAAGACTAGTGGAGAATTTTAAAATGATGTTATATTTTACCATTAATGGATTGAGTATACTTGAAATTAACAAAAACATTATCTTTCTCAGGTAGTTTCATAAGCATTTGCATTACATACATTGGGAGGTATTATTATATCATTTAATCATTCATACATTTGATCATATATTTGCATTTAACATATCATATTTTTCATTTGTGCATCACATCATATAGTTGCATAATAAAAATATCAAATAAAAAAATCATCTACATAGTTTCATTTTCATTAACATTATCATATCATACACCATACATTAGAAGTATCATCATATTGATCATTCAGTCATTCATTCATTACATCATATGTTTGCATTTGAAATACCAAAATAATAAAGTGCATTGTATCCCATTTGCATCATCATGTCATATATCATAGAAACATCATATCCAAAATCATACATATATTTTCATTATCATATCATTCATGTATATACATTATCATATATTTATCAGTCCATGTAAATTCTACAGGCACCATGCATCCATACATCATTATTATAAGCATAATCACATTTAACATCATGAATAAAACATTATAAGATCATACACTTTATCATGATCATAAATTGCATTCATAACATCATCATATAAAACATCATAAGCATTCATCATAGGAATCCATCATAGAACCATATAGAACACATAGATTGATAATTTGTTGCATATCATATAAATCTCAAAAAATATAATGTCAAGTATACAATGATGTCTAAAATGTAAAGAGATACAACATCAAAACAGACATGAATAAAAAATCAGAGTATATATCATGTCTCAAAATACATCGGGGAATCCAATCATGGAGCTATGTGTTGCTAGCCCTAGATGGTGCTGACATCTCTGGACCAATGCCTCCCCCACTAGACATACCCAGATCTCTCAGATCTCTCAGAAGAGGCTATGTCACACCCCTACTAGTAGTCCTAAGATGAGTCCTCCTAGATTGAAACCGAGCATAACTAACTCTCTGCTTTCCAGGAACTACATCATGGTATCAACCTCTATAGTACATAGCCTCTCAGCCCTCATGGAGAACCTCTCTCATATAATTGACTATGGAGGTACCCTTGGTTAATCTCTGCAATCTATCAGTCAATCCATGTGCCTGCTTTGTAGTTTGTCTAGTTGCATCTCTCTCTACTGTTAAAGAGGCTATCTATGTGTATGTGGCTGTCAATTGTGCCTATACCTGTGAGAGAGCCTATTCATGAGTATGTGCCTATGTTTGTATCTATGCTTGTGCCAGCTAGCCTTGTAGTGTCTGCACTTGAACCTATAGGCTAACAATCTGGTTCTATTGCTACTAGGAGGGTACTCCAATCTACACATGTTTCTCTATTGCAGCTACTAGTGATCGCCTCTTACAAGGCACCTTGATGTCTCTAACATCAAACGCCAGGCCTCCTCCACCCTCATGTCCTCCATCATCCCCATCTCCATCTCCATCTCCCTCCTCATCATCACTGTTCTCCACATCCTTTGACTCCTCCTCCTCCACATCTCCCTCATCTCTCCTTCGTCAGTGCCCGTGTACAACTGGCATCTCCTCCTCACCTAGTATCGACACTGGCTCATCTAGGACGAAGATCTATGGGAATGGATGTAAAATGAGGTACTATGCATACTCCTCAATAATCAAAGGCTCGATGATCTTAGGATGAATCTCACAAATAAAGGCCTGTAGAGCATGGTACTCCTACACTGCAACATCATAGGATAAGTTGGGTCCCCACTTAGTGGCATCTATCTGACATCGTGCATAATGTGAGACACCCTGGGGCATGCCATGTGCTCTTCCATACTGTATAAGCACCCTCCTCAAAAAAAATCTCTCAATGATGAAACGTGTCCTACCAATTGGGTACATGGACTGGCATAAGTATGGAATCTTTGCATCATCATCCGGCCACTGTTTGCAATCAAGTTAGGGCCACCATGTAACTATCTCTACATCATCAAGGTCTCTCCTCCAATGCTCCAATTTACCCAGTCTAGGCTGAGTAACTGGACTTGCATAGACATGAAAGTATGACCTCATGGTAGGTCGTTGTCTATCTGCAACTAGATGAATTACTGCTATATGCTCCCATGCCCACACCTAAAGTAATGTAACTCTTGAAGACATATTGGTCCCTCCGAGGTAGACCAATTGATGAAAATCATGGTATAGATGGGAAAGCATGCAAATACCCCATGCATATTTGGTACCATGGATGCTTATGCTCTCCAAATTCTAACCCCACCCAACTGAAAGTCCCTTTGACCTGCAATCAGGACAAAGGAACCCTCCAATGAAACCAACAAGTACTGAGTGCAAGGTAGTATAGGCATCAACCATCTCTTGCCATGGAATCTCGTATCCACAAATCATATCATCCTTAAAAAATCATCGCAGTGCATAAGTTCCACCCTGCTCAACAAAATCATAAACTACCAACTCCCCAACAACACGTATCCATAAGATCCACCATACATCCTATGGGGTCACTGTCATCTCTCCAGTAAGAAAATGAAAGGTGTTATGCTCATTGTGCCACCTCTCTGCTAAAGCTATCAATAGACCCCTGTTGATCCTAATCTAGGGCATATCTAGAAGGAAAGACAATCCACATCGTGTAATAAGGGTAGTCTCATGTTGTATCAACTGAGGTATCAAATCGAAAGTCCTAGGGAATTGATCTCTAATCTCTAGGTTCATCAATGACTCTTATAATCACAAAATATTGTAAATTAGAAATCTTGTCAATAAAAAAAAAATCAATCATCCTATCAATCTAATCATCTCTAGTGAGATTTTGATCAAATCTCATGAGCAACTATCATTCATCCTCACCTATCATGAGGACAATCATTAATCTCTCATTGTACCTCACCTATCATGAGGTTAATCAATCAATTTATAATTGATCCTCGCCTATCGTGAGGACAATCATCAATCTATCATTGTACCTCACCTATCATGAGGTCAATCAATCAGTTTATAATTGAACCTCACCTACCATGTGGATAATTATCATCAATCAATTATTGAATCTCACTTATCATGAGATCAATAATCATCTAACCTATCAAGAACATCAATCAAAATTAAATCAAAGGTTGATGTGATAAAAAATCAACAAAATCAGGGAGTTAATTAACAAATTCTATCATTCTGACTTGGATGTGACAAAACAATTTTTTTATGCACTAAACGATCAATGCACTAGAAAAATTAATCAATACGCCATTACATTCTATCAATGTGTTGAATCAGTGAATGTGCTACAACATACATTCTATGCTTAAATCCCTCTATCGATGCGCTAAAAAAATCAATGTGCTAATCTATTCAATCAATGTGCTAAACCCCTTTGTCGATGCGCTAAAACATTCAATGCACTAATCTATTCAGTCAATGCGCTAAAGCCCTAATCTATGCACTAATATAGTCTATGCGCTATAAGAAAATTCATATGCACTGCATCGGTGTGTGCATGCGCTAAAACAAAAAAAAATGAATAAAAACATTAAAAAGTGCAAAAATGAAATGTACAAATCATGCGGAGGTTTATTGGAGTATGTACCAGAGGTCCATGTGCTTCCAGGTAGTTGTGATGGCGCACGTGCTCAAATTGGTGTGTGTGGTAGGGGATCACCATCTTGCCAAAATTGCTCAAAATCACTCACTCTCAAATTTCAAACTTACAATGCACAAATGAATTCTAAATCCACCTTTTTAGCTTTTTAAAGAGTGATTAAGAGGGATTTTGGTGGGATTTATCTATTTATTTTCCAAGGGGCTTAATTCATCAATTTCACATCTAGCAGAGTAAACATCGTTTTTGAGGAGATAAATTGATTTTGCATCATTAAATTTGAAAATATATATCAAATCATCAAAAAATCATTAAAATTTGAAAATTTCCAAAAAATCAAAAAAATCAATTTATCTCTCAAGGGGGCATATATCCATCATCATCTGAAAAATCAACACCTTGGGGAATACTATTTTTTTTTGTTAGTACTAGCAGCAGCAGCAAAATTTCCTTTGAAATAATGCATAAGCACATCACTTCAAAGAGGGCCAAAATGTATACACCTAAAAATGGTCTAGATAATCTAATTAATTAAATATGATTTATTTGATTAATTGACTCCTTTAATTCATCTACTTATAAATAAATAGAAATATTTATTTATATAGTTCACTTCTAATTCTTCTATCTTTATCATATTATTTCATCTTAATTAAATAAACAAGTTTTATACTTTGTTTTATTTAATTACCTTATTTCTTCCATGTTTATTTAATAAACAAATTTCTATAGTTTGTTTTATTAAATTAAATATCCTCTTTTGCTAAATTGAATAAATCCAATAAATTCAATTAAAGCATATTTCTACAGCTATTTCCTCTTTTCACTCATCATATGCACCAACAAAATTAGATATTATATATCTAATTAATTCAACTTGACCTTCACAAACAAATTTTGAGAAAATTTTGGGACAAATTATAGACAAATTGGAAATCAATTTGGTTGTCTTCTTCCATTGATTCTTCCTATCCTCAGGCTGAATGTTTTTGTGGGGAGGAACAATCTCCATAATCTTCTCAGGTTTCTTCATCTTTCACCATTGAATCTTTCAAATCAAATCCAAACCTTTTCTTTGCTGCCACATCACAAATATGTTGTCAGGAATCTATAAATACAACTTCTTTCTATAGGAAATGGATCCCAAGGTTATGCAATCTTACTCTGCAGAGATTATATTAGTGCATTCAAGCAATTTAGCAATAGAAATTAGAAAATCATTTTAGAATAGCAATAGCAACCATGGTTTTCTATTTGACTACATCCTAGTTATGGTAGTTTATTTTTTCAATTTCATGTCTATTTCATCTATTGTAGCATCCATATTATCATTTAAGAATATCATATAGGATTAGTTTCCTACATATTCACAACATCTCATTCTCTAGATTGGCATTTTACTAGTCGCAGTGCTTAACAATCTAAGAGCCTCGTGATTTAATAAATATTTGGAGATAGGGAACAATAAGACGCTTTCAATAGATTTTTGGCTTTTAGTAGTTCAATGGTTGTTTAAATCTATTGATATAATGTCTTATTATGTGTGTTTTTCATTCATTACGCATATTTTACTCACATAGGAACCATTCCCATAAAGAAAATAAACTAGCAATCACATCTTGGTGTGTAATGGGTACACCAAAGAAGCGTGGATGATCAATTAGGGAAATTTTTGGTATATTATTTACATGAATTTGTGTAGTATACATGAGGCCAATTGGTAGGCTATTTAAAAATTGATTTTGTTTGTGCAACAAATGTCTTAATGGAGAAGTGATAGCTTCAAATAAAATGTGCATCTACTTACAAGGATATAAACACAACTAAAACAAAACCTTTGAATTGGGAAGATAATAAGGACCCATTTCCAATAGGCTAATGATATGTTTGAAATAGGGAGAGAGGGAGAGAGAGGGAGATATGTGGACAAAAAGAGGGACACATATGGGGGGGAGAGAGAGAGAGGGGCTTGAGGAGATATAGATAAAGAGGAAGTTAGGTGTCTCTTTAATGATATGTTTGAAATAAGGAGAGAGGGAGGGAGAGAGGGAGATATGTGAACAGAAAGAGGGAGAGATATGGGGGGAGAGAGATAAAGGGGTAAGGAGATAGAGATAAAGAGGAAGTTAGGCATCTCTTTATTTGATAGCGTCTAGCAAATTTTGTCTGTCAATAGTTGAAAATCTTCGACAACCCTTGTAATATGGTTGAATGAATCTCATCTGTTCACCATTTTCCATCATTTTTTTGGTTGATTTTCATCACTTTTTACTGCTTTCTCCACCACTTATTACTACTTTCCCTACCGCTCTTGGTTTTGACCCCTCTAAACTCATCCTTGCTAGTATTAACCTTTCATTCCTCTAATTTAGTCTAGTGAAAAAAATTGTATGCCCTTGGAAATGGTACAATTTCACTTAATTTGGGAAAAATTAATGATAAATTGGACTTAATATCACCTTGATCTAGTGTTGTGATGAGTTTCACACATCCACATTAGGTTTTGGGCCCTTTTAAAGCTAAATAAACCTAATTTTTCCTTAATTTAGTGTTGTAAAGTGTATTTATTCACACCTTCACATTAAATTTAGGAGGCTTATAAATTAAGTGGACCTAATCTAGTGTTGCAATGTGTTTACACATTAACATGGGATTTTAGGCCCTTTTAAGCTAAATAGACCTAATTTTGCCTTAATTTAATGTTGTAAAGTATATCTATTTACACTTTCACATTGAATGTTGGGCCCTCTTATATTTATAACCTTAATATCATCATTAATAGGCCCCTCAGACTCTATATTATGCATCCCAAGACATTTCAATCAAAATCCTGACATAGACCTCATATAAACTTAATTTCTTCTTTCCTCAACATTCTCTCTTTTCAAATAGGCCCTGTGGGACCCATACACCACCTTGGGAATATGAGTCCCATCCAAGTGGGACCCATATGCTACTAGTGGCATATGAGTCCCATTTGGCCTATTTTTAAGATTTTGAGCAAGAAAAATTGGGTTTTAAGTTCAAATTTCATGTATGTTAGCCTCTGGGATCTAACATAGAATATTAGATGGATTTACTATATAAATGAGCTTTCAAAACACTATTGCATAAAGCCTACATGATATCAAGTCAAGTACTCAAGAGTTAAGCATTCCAAGACTTTACAAGATCATCAAGAGAGCATTCAAGATTATTTTTTAGGCATTCAAGGTCATAATTCTTCATCAATTGTTGCAGCAATTCAAGATCCATCATCATGTCAAGATATCAAGCATCAAGCATGTTGTTGAGCTAGTGTTATGATGTAGCATTGAAGATCCAAGATTAAGCATTGTTTTACACCTATTGTCAAGATCAACATCTACATCCTTCATGGCCATTTCATGTTGCGTTGAAAATTTACAAGGCATCATTTACAAGACATCATTCAAGGTATCATTGTCCATCATTCATGTTCTTTGCTTCATGTTTCATACCTTCATTTAATTATCTCATTATTTGGTTTAATTACCTACAAGGGGTTTGACCAAGGCAAACCCCTATTCCCTAACAATCAACACTTTCTCTCTCTCTCTCTCCCTCCCTCTCTCTCTCTCTCTCTTTGTGTGATTGTAGATCCAAGTGTTTTGAAGACTCGAAGATCCTTTAAATATTAGGTTACAAGCTTGGATAAAGTTGTTGGAGTTGTGCTGATAAGGGCGTGGTTCGGTGGTCAAGTCGCTTGGTTGTAGTGACAGCCACCAGGGTTCAAACCTTCGCTGGGCCAAAGTGCTCGCAGGCCTTGTGCCTTCATTGGGCCTTTGTTCTCGCGGGTTTGGTTGTTTCTTGTGGTTTGTTGTATCCGGTTCATAGCTCCGGTCAAAAAAGCGTTTACCCATAATATTATGGGTGCATTGCACCTTTTTTTCAAAAAAAAAAAAAGTTGTTGGAGTTGTGCCCTTTTGGAAAGGTTGCTATCTTCACAAAAAGTCACCTACAACCCCAAAAATTGGGGTTTTAGAACCAAAAATAAAGGGGAACAAAAAGAACAAACATTAAAGACTAGATTTAAAATTTAAAGTTCCAGAAAACCCTATCTAGACTCATATGCCATTCTTGGCGTATGAGTCCTAGTTTAGGTCAAATTTTCAAATTTTGGCAGTTTCAAATACCCTTTTCTAGAAACTAGTTCTTGCATAGAAACCCAAATTTGGGACTGATATGCCCAAAATGGTGTATGAATCCTAGTAGGCCTAAATGTTAGGTTATCCAACATTTTAGGACTCCATTCAAGCTCTCTCATATTTCTAGGTGCTCCTCTATACTTTTCCAGTTTGTTGTTCTGATTTATTTGCATTTATAGTTCATTTAGTGAAGTTTCTTGCATCATTGAGTTCAATCATTAGATATTACATTTCATACATTTTTCCAAGACCTATCTTGGTGGTTAACCCCTCATTAATCTCTAAACATACCCTAAGATACCCTATTGTCAGATCTCTTCCTCCTTTTCTTCATTGGATTGAGATCTCTAAGGTGTCCTTGAGTGTAGCAAGTGTGAAATAGGAACTCTATCCTTGTGCTCTATTTCTCAAAGGTGGGGAGTACTATTTCCATTGCTATGTTTTAGTGAGCCTACATTTAGAACATTTTGCTTTCTGATTTTGAGTGCATCATCATTAGTTAGATCTTGCTTGCATTAACATTGCATTAGGATTTGCATTAGTTAATTGGCATTCTAGGGTTTCTAAATTTTTCATTAGCAAAAGTGCATATAGGTTGCATTTTTGCATGTCAAATCATATAAATTATGCATTTGCATTTAGCTTATAGATCATACAAACCAGAAAGCATAAAAAACACTTAAAATTCTCTAAATCTTTTGAGAAAAACCCTCATTGGGACTCATACACCCCCCTAGGCAAATTAGTCCCAATGCACATCTGAAACTTCCTTTTGTAACAAAATTAAAAACCTTATTTCTACACTTTTGTTTGCTACCATTAGTTATCTGTTTCAGTTGGCTGAGTTTCTCTTGCACACATTTCACTAAATCTATCTTAAATTGGTCCATTTCATGTATTGCTTAATTCCAAATTTGCATTTACAACATTTCATTTTTAGTTCATTGCATAGTGTAATCAGTAAATTACCTTCTTTGAAATCTGGAAATTAAATTTCATTTTATGTCTTTACATTTCATTTTAAGTTTGCATAGATTATTGTTCAAAAATGTTAGTTTTTGTCTTTTCCAAGTTTGCAAAGAATTTTTTTTCAATAAGCATGTTAGTCATTCATTCAATACATTTCCTAGTTATGAGAGTCTCTTAGTGCAAGAGAATGCAAATGTTGGAAATTGCCTTAAACCTACACCCCCTCTTATCTCTGCTATTTGTGGGAATGATGTGATAGAAGAAGATGAAAATATAGACAATCTTGATGATCATAGTTGCTCTTCTCCTAATACCTCTCCTACATGTGATGAAGGTATTTCGGTGTTAGAAGATGCAACCATTGAGAATCATGAATTTGTTGAAAGCTCCTCTTCTATAAAATCTCCTACATTGGAATATATTATAGCATAAGAGAAGGAAATCATAGACACATTCCTAAACATCACCTTACCTAGAATTTCCATTCTCCCTTTGCTTGTGAGAATGATTTAGTGGAAGAGGATGAGATTGCAAATGATATGTTGGTGTTAAATGATAAAATATTTAAGGTCTATAACAACTCTCTTTATGATTCTTCCCCTACCTATCCTATTTTGGAAAACATTAGGGAACAAAGGAATGAAATTATAAATGATCTTGAAAATCATACTTGTTCTTCTCCTAGTATCTCTCCTAGCTGTGAAGAAGATACTTTGATGTTAGAAAATACAATCGATGAAAATCATGAGGATCTTAGTTGTCCCTCTTCACCTAGGGAAACCCTTATTGAGTAAGACAATTCAACTATTGATCATTCCCCTACTTGCAATGAAGTCATTTTGGAAGAACCAATCCTTGAATGTCAAGACCATTTGGTTTGCAGTTCTCCTAACAACTCTCCTCCTAGGGAGGATATCATGGTGCAAGAAAATGACAACAATAGTAGTGTGGCTTCCTTAGGTGATGGTAAAAAGGTGATTCTATATTTCCCTTTATTAGAAAAAAATCAAACCAAGACCGCTGAGGTTATGAATATGCAAGTTTCCATTAGACCCCCTTGACTATTGAACCTCCTACATACCCCATGGGACATCCTAAGAAACCTCTAATTCTTTACCCACCATCATACAAATCATAAACTCAAAACAAACCTAAACTTGTCCTCTACCCACCTAAGAATAATGTGTCACAACAGCCAAGTCATAATATTGTTTCTCATACATATAACATTAGAAACAATTTGCAGCAAAGAAAAACACCTCCAACATCCCTCCCATTTCCTAATCCTATCCTTCCTAACCCTATCTTACTGGGTCCTCCTTGTGGAAAGGAGCATGACCTTGTCAAACAACTAAATAATACTCCTGCTAAGATATCATTGTGGGACCTTATTCAAGCCTCCCCTCACTACCACAACATGATTCAAAGTGCTTTACAAAAAGTTCCTATCCCTTCTAATGTGCAACCGAATGACATGGTAGCCATGATTCAAGGAATAAATGCTGGCATTATTTTCCACCAAAGTGAGCTCCCTCCTTTGGAAGTGCAAAAACAACATGATGCTTTCATGGTAATAGTTCACTACAAGGGAAGAGGTATAGAGCGAACCCTTGTTGACAATGGCTCTTCCCTTAATGTGTGTAGTGTGACCCTTTTGGATAGGCTTGGCATGGATAAATCAAAAAATTAACCTGCCTCTTTATCCATTAATGGATTTGATAATGTGTGAAGGCAACTGCTTGGTGTAATCACTTTACGTATTACAGCTGGGGAGGCCACATTAGAAACACAGATCCATGTTATGCCCCATGATCTTTCATATAACCTCCTTTTAGAGGGAGACCATGGATTCATGAAATGAATGGTGTTCCTTCTACTTTGCATCGTATGATGAAATATGTCTACAAAAACAAAGTGCACATACTCGAAGCTGATCTTGAACCAAACAGTTGCTTGAACATTGAGAAAAACAAGGATAATCCTTTGAAAACATTAACACCAACTACAGAAGTTGAACTCGTGCAACAAAAAAAAAAAAAAAACACATTGAGGAAGTCACAAAACTATTAGAAGATGATTGGGGTTCCTTGGATTTTGAACCAACATTCATGGGAGAATACAATATCATAAACAAAAGACTCTAAAAAGGGAAAAGAAAAAGCGGTAATGTCAACACAAAATTTGAAAGACCCTTTGAAAGCATCTACCTCAACCACTTTAGAAGAAGAAATAAATTATAGAACAAACTTTGATGAAATTGACTATCAACAACCATTGAATCCTAAAGAAATGAAAAAACTTTATGGAAGAGGTTATGAGCTTATGAAACAACTTGGATATAGTGAAAAATGATTTAGTGCTAGAGAACAAGGTATTAGTGTCCCTGTAGAGCCTCACACGCAAGAAAAGACTAGTGGTCTTGGTTATTGTCCCTTGAAAGAAATAGACAAACTATCACTCAATATATCAACACTATTACAAAAGATTTCTAAGCTGACTTTAACAGTAGTACATCTTGAACTAATAGACATCAATGCTCATGATTATTATCCTTTGAAAGACATGAAAGAAACAAAGAAATCCTCGCTTAACATCAATGTCATCACACAAAACACTTATGATTCAAATTCGTTAAATTTTACACCATCCTATAACAAAGAGAACAAAATCTCACAAACTAAAGAGTCTTGTGTAACTATGACATCTTATACTAAGCTTGAGAGATATCTTTTTCACAAAACAAAGCAACATCTTCTACTATCGATCAAGAAAGTATCTTGTCTCAAGACTCCTCGAAGATTGTTTGATATCCCTCCCTCCAAGAATACGAAAGAAGTTTTACTACAAGAGTTCATTTTGAGGATATCATAGAGTTCATGGGCATTAGATATGAATGAATGTAAGACTTTAAGTAATTGAATTCGACATCTTAAGGATAATGGTGCTCTTCCTTGTGTTGAAGTACTTAGTTCCTCTAATTGATACTTATTTTCATCCTAAATTCAACTCATCCTTGTCTCGCACTAAGTTGGGGCAAGGGGTTAGGTAGCCTTTCCCTTGTATGTCACTTGTTGTTGTCTCTTTTGGCTAGTTGACTAACTTTCATGTACATATAATAGCAAGCTTGGGACATGGATGACATGCCTTAAGTTGACTCGCATATGATATACTTATTCATGATGTAGTTCAATTCAAAAACATATGACTGGGCATATGGATTTTTGAACAAGCTCTCATGTCTTCTACTTTAAAGCAATTGCTCACAGTAATGGTGTTATCAACTTCTTTAAAGTGGAGGCATACATTGACACTCATGTTTCACTGTGCGATTTCCTTTCTTCTTGTGATGTATCATTTTCTTGGTGGTGTCATTAGGTTTGATTTCCTCTAAGAGTGATATTTCTTTGACTTGTCCTCTCTTGGAGACATTAGGCACGGTGTTCCCTAAGAAGAGACCTTAAATGAACTAAGCAAAATACCTTTGAACGTACCTTACACTATTTCACATTTACAACATCGGTTATATGGTCACCTTGCATAACACAATTTGCATTCTTGTGGAGCTATCTTGTTTGTTCATGAGTTCCAAGCATACAAAGTTTTGCTTGCCTAATGAAGCTCAAAGTTCATTATTTGTTCATTAGCTCCAAGCATACAAATTTTTGCTTGTCTCATAAAGCTCGAAGATCATTATTGTGTGGTGCCTTATCAAAGTTATCAGGAGGTATAACTTTGGTCTGGTTGTATGGGAGCTGAACGAAGGCATGACTTCCCTTAGCAACTCATGTATGTGGGCACATATCGGTCATGTGTCTCACCCTTTCAGATACTCACCCTATGGATGACTTAAAGTTCCACAACCCTAGAGTGAGCGTATTGTGGATACTCACCTTGCAAATGATCTGAAGTTTCATTGCCCTAGAGTGAGTGCATTTTTGTCAAAGTTGGATCCACCCATCTTATTCTTTTCTTTCTTCTTTATGTCTTTGGAATTGTATGTTTGTGTAACTTGTTTTGCTGCAAATCATACACCTTGTGTTTGTCCTTTTGTGCTCATGTTGGTTTGATGAAGGATCTTGGATTATGGGGGCTTGACCAACTCCTTTGATCTTTGCCATCCTTTGTCATTCACATTGGTACACTTAGACCCCTCTTGAATGTCTACTTTAGTGTGAGTTTGAAGCAAGTTCGTCCTCTCACTAAAGTGGGGGCTAAATGTAGTGACAAAAATTGTACACCCTTGGAAATGGTATAGTTTCACTTAATTTGGCAATAATTAATGATAAATTGGACTTGATATTGCCTTGATCTAGTGTTGTGATGAGTTTCACACACCCACATTAGATTTTGGGCCCTTTTAAAGCTAAATTTTTCCCTTAATTTAGTGTTGTAAAGTGTATTTATTTACACCTTCACATTAAATTTAAGAGGCTTGTAAATTAAGTGGACCTAATCTAGTGTTGTAATCTGTACACATTCACATGGGATTTTGAGTCCTTTTAAGCTAAATAGACCTAATTTTGCCTTAATTTAATGTTGCAAAGTATATTTATTTACACATTCACATTGAATTTTGGGCCCTTTTGTATTTATAACCTTAATATCATCATTAATAGGCCCCTAAGACCCTATATTGTGCATCCCAAGACATATTTCAATCAAAATCCTGACATAGACCTCATATAAACTTAATTTCTTCACTCCCTGACATTCTCTCTCTTCAAATAGGCCCTATGGGACCTATATGCCACCTTGTGGCATATGAGTCCCATTTGGCCTATTTTTAAGGTTTTGAGTGGGAAATATTAGGTTTTAAGTTCAAATTTCATGTATGTCAACCTTGGGATCTAATACATGGGAAATTAGATGCATTTCCTATATAAATGAGCTTTCGAACCACTATTTCATAAAGCCTACATGATATCAAGTCAAGCACTCAAGAGTTAAGCATTCCAAGACTTTACAAGATCATCAAGAGAGCATTCAAGATCATTTTTTAGGCATTCAAGGGTAGAATTCTTCATCAATTGTTGCAACAATTAAAGATCCATCATCATGTCAATATATCAAGCATCAAGCATGTTGTTGAGCTAGTGTTGTGATGTAGCATTGAAGATCCAAGATCAAGCATTGTTCTACACCTATTGTCAAGATCAAGATCTACATCCTTCATGGAAATTTCATGTTGAGTTGCAGATTTACAAGGCATCATTCAAAACATCATTGTCCATGACTCATATTTTTTGCTTCATATTTCATACCTTCATTTCATTATCTCATCATTTGGTTTAACTACCTCCAAGGGATTTGACCAAGGCAAACCCCTATTTCCTAACAATCAACACTTTCTCTCTCTCTCTCTCTCTCTCTCTCTATTTGTGTGATTGTAGATCTAGGTGTTTTGAAGACTTGAAGATACTTTGAAGATTAGGTTACAAGCTTGGAAAAATTTGTTGGAGTTGTCCCCTTATTGGCAAGGTTGCTATCTTCACAAAAAGTTACCTATAACCCCAAAAATTAGGGTTTCTAATTCGAAAACAAAGGGGAACATAAAGAGTAAACATTGAAGACCAGATTTAGACTTTAAAGTTCCAAAAAATCCTAACTGGACTCATATGCCAGTACTGGCATATGAGTCCCAATTTAGGTCATTTTTTAGATTTTGACATTTTCAGATACCCTTTTTCTAGAAACCAGTTCTTGCACATAAACCCAAATTTGGGACTCATATTCCTAGACTAGCGTATGAGTCCCAGTAGGCCTAAATTTCATGTTATCCAACATTTCAGGCCTCCATTCAAGCTCTCTCAGATTTCTAGGTGCTCTTGTGTACTTTTCCAGTTTGTTGTTCTGATCTATTTGCATTTATAGTCCATTTAGTGAAGTTTCTTGCATCATTGAGTTCAATCATTAGTTCTTGCATTTCATACATTTTTCCAAGCCCCAACTTGGTGGTAAACCCCTCATTAATCTCTAAACATACCCTAGGATACCCTATTGTTAGATCTCTTCCTCCTTTCTTCATTGGATTGAGATCTCTAAGGTGTCCTTGAGTGTAGCAAGTGTGAAATAGGAACCCTATCCTTGTGCTCTATTTCTCAATGGTGGTGAGTACTATTTCCATTGCCACAGGCAAGTTGTAGCTTGAAAATATGGTTTCAACAAAGGTTTTAGAGTATGTTTATTAAAATAAAAATTACAACCAAGATCCTAATAATGAGAACATTTAGGTTTTAACATTATGACATCCTTTATACTACATAATTAAGTATATATTATCATAAGTAATATATAATATAAATTTTATATAATTAAAAAAAAAGTATATATATATAAATAAGTATATTTGTTGGTCCCACACGGGTCTCTCATGCCTGTTGGTTTTGTGTCAGACCCTCGTGAGTCTTTCATGCCTGGAGGTTTTGCGTGGTTGGTCTTGGAGTGATAAGGTTAAGACGACTCAAGGTGTAAGGGTGTTGCACGCCGTATATATATGAGGATGAGGCCCCTCAACAATGTGGTCTCACTGGTTCATAGCTCTAGTCAAAAGTGTTCAGGGTGTTTCCCCTTAGCAGTGTTTACCAATAAAAAAAAGTATAAATATATAATTATATTATTTATTATTAATATATTATATTCTCTAACAAAACTATTAAATATATATAATATTTTTATAATTACTAATTACTAATTATTATATTCTTATTTAATGCAATAATAATAATAATAATAATAATAATAATAATAATATGATTAAATTATACACAATGTAATTATATTTATAAACATATATAATAGTATATATATGTTATATTATTATTATTATATATTATATTGTAGAATACAAAATATTAAATATAAGTATGAAATTATTATAATTAATAATTAATATATTTCTATATAAAACAAATTAAATTAATTTATAAAAAAATCATAGTTTAATTGATCTTTGGATAAGTTAAGAAAAAGAAAACTATATGTATGTTAATATAAAATAAAATTAATATAATAATAATAATAATAATAATATATAACAATATCATTTAAAAAATGACCTATCAATTGACCTCATGTACTATACAAATGTATGCAAAAAAAAAACCATATTTTTTTCTAATTGACCTTCCACACCTCTTTAGTGTACCCATTGCACACCAAAGTGCCAATGTTAGTTAATATTTAATATATTATTTAATAAAAAAAATGATATATCCATATTGATCCCAACAACCATAAAAATGTATACTATTACTATATTACTATAAAAACAGGAGCTCACAAGTACATGGCACTTGTTCATTAATCAAACTTCAATACAAATCACCCTTACAAACCAAAAAAAAAAAAAACATTATTATTTTTATCCTACAAAACTTTACATGAAATTTTTAATAGAATATTGAATTGTCTAGGATTTATCAAGTTTCACCATTTATAATCATAAATACTTTCTTGGAGAAGTGTACTTTCATATTGTACGCATAATCTTTTGTGATTATTTGCCAAAGACCTCTTCTTGAAATCTTACGATAAGCTACACTTACCTTATGAGGAGTCGTCTATCATACACAATATTAATTCTAACTTACCAATTGAATTGTAGAATATTGAATTGTCTAGGATTTAATTCTAACTTACCATTTATTATCATAAATAAGTTCTTGAAGAAGTGTGCTTTGATGTTGTACGCATAATCTTTCGTGGTTATTTTGCCGAAGACACTTCTCTTGAAATCCAACAAGATTGATCGCTGGTTTTTTTGACAAGGCGCTTGAAACAGTCCCCTCTCAAGTGGCGCAAATTCTTGTCAAAAGATTGTACGGGACGGAGTACATGTACTCGGAGCTTTATGGAATTAATATTTGGAAATATGCCCCAGTTTAATGTACATCTTCTCGACCGCCTTTTGACTGCTTTGTGTCATTTGCTTTTTGCGGTTACCTCCGTTGATCTGCAACTCAATATGGTGAGCATTTCAACAAACGAATCTCCTCTGCCAACATTCAAGTCACTTTCAGAGTTTTTTGTTTGCAGAAAATGTGTATCTTGACACAACCAAAATCACAGTGACTTCTTTCGTCTATCGATTGCACATGCTCGAGTAGGTAAGATCTTTTTCGACATTACTGGGGTTATGATCCATTTGTCTCTGTTTTCTTTAATTTCAATATGCAGTCTGCACTTTCTGCAACTGTGCCTTTTTAAAACTGAAGCAAAAATTATTGTCAACTTGTTTTCCTGTTTTTGTTCTTCAATGGAAAAGCTTACGTTGTGTTGATTTTATTTGGGTGTTCCCTTCATGATGGATTTTTTGGTTTTTCCTTCATGAAAATGCCCAACTTCCACCCATTATTTGTATCGATGGAATAATTTCTAGTGTATATGATGAACAATTTTTGGAATGTCGTAATTTCTTACTGTTATTGTTTAATAAAATCCTGCTAAGGATTATTACTTGTGCTCTGGTTTATATACATGTGCGTGTGTATGTATATGATGTTATGGGAATGAAAATAAAATCCTAGGGCATGACCCGGGTCAAATTATTACAGGAATAGGTTACCTGCATGGCCATGTTAAAGGGTTTCTCCTATGTTTACTTTGAAAAATGAGTAATTAGAAGGGGCGCAAAATTTGCACTTCAACTGCATGCCAATTGATCTTATTGTTGATTACACTTATTAATGACCCAAATGGCTAATCTCTTCTTGAAATATCATGAGTTTGGTCTGATGCAGTATTATTTAATTTTTAAATTGTTTTTTTAATGAACCCTAGGTTTTTAGCAACTGAGATAGATATACAGTCTCCTAGCAGGCTTAAATATATGTCTTACATTTTTTTCTCATCATTTACCATAATTGTTTTGACTGCCTTGTAGTATCCAGCTTTCTGGATAAACATTTTCTCATTTATACCGATTAAAAATAACGCATGGATCTAACTATCCTAATATTATTAACATTTTATTGGCATGCTTTGAGCTTTGATTGCGGTTTTAGAAAGTGTATTTAAGGCATTAATGCTTAAGTTTTAAGGCATAATTCACATTAAACTCAGGAAATGAAACTAATTATATTCTGCAGATCAATGTAATGGCACTCGGATTCCTTGGTTCATACACACAACAGTACAGTAGTTGTATTCATTTTTCCTGCCCAGCTTAACTAATTCTTGCTGAAAATGAATGGAAATTTCTGCATACTCCCTTTTGCTTTTTGCACGTGATGGCTTGAGAGGATTTATAAATTAGAAAACAGAGTGTCTATTTGAATCCTTTCTCGTTTCTGTACTTGAACATGTTGAATTCTAGAAAGTAACAAACAAGCGTGGCTTGTTTTTAAAGTAGCAGTCAAGTTTATGAAAAAAATGGTTGATGATGTTCAGTTTTACTCTATACATAGACCTTACAAACCATAAAGCAACTGACAACCGTGTAAGCGGTACAGACCAAGCATTGGATTGTTTACCATAAAGCAAGCTACAACTGTGTAGAAACAATGGTAAGATCTGTATGAAAAGCGGTAGAGTGTTACCATTGATGAAAATGCTATCTTATCCATCTCTACAGAGGCCTTCTGTTATCTACATATTAACACAAATTAGTTTTTTAAAGCCTAATCATATTGGCTTTCTTGGAGGAAATGGTAATGAGAGTGATTGATGAAAGCATCTTTTCTGGAAGATTGCTTGGAGAAAAGACCTCTTGAGGAGAGAAAGTGATGAATCTAATTATCTAGGTGTTTACATGGGAAAATAATTAGATAATCTGAACTGTTTTTTCATTGTTTGATAGCCCTCGAGTTGAGCCTGTAGGCACATCCAAATGATTGTGAACAATGATTACATTTGCAACATTTGGAATAATATGAGCTGATTCTTCAAAAGTCTCTGGACCGATAGAGTTCTCAACATCAACAAGAGCTTGCTTGTCATGCTAGAGGCCCCTAAGCAAGCATCATATCAAGTGGCAGTTGTCAAAATATTTTGTTCCTGAAGTATTTAGTAAGTTGAGCTTCCATGACAAGTGATTTGAAACAACAATACTTTAGAAAGTTCTGTACATGCCGTGAGGGATGTTTTTATAAATTCAGATGCCTTTGTTTTGAATTACTGTTAAAAATCCTCAGTTGAGAGAAGAAGAATCCCCCTGGTATTTCCATTCCTCGATGCACTTCTAGCCATTCTTAGCGCCTAGCTTGAGCTACATTCACTCCCTTTCCTTTGTAATAACAGGTCCTAATTTATCCTCAATTTCAGAATCTTGCACTAGAATCGAGACAATTTTCAATAACAACTTGAGATGGACTCACAATAGCTACGACAGCTTTTGGACCAACATTTTCTGGTGCAGCTGAATCTTGAAAGAAATCACAAATCATTTATACAACTCCAATACTGCATCCTCCAGTCAGACACATATCTCCAACTGCCATATCCGTTTTCACGATCACAAACATTACCAAATGCTCTAATAATTGAAGTCTATAAAAAATGAAGGTGCATCCCTCGACTCTTAAGCTAGAACCTGGTGAAATGGTTTTTACAATATATGAAACCTACTCTAACGACATTTTCGATTTCTCATATTCTACCAAGCATACTATCTAGTTTACAGAACAACTATTCCACATGGCAGAAAATTATTGGCTTCTATAGAATCAAAATAAATTTGAGTGCAAACCATTCTTACTAATGCTCGATGCACTGAAATGAGTCATACTTTTCCCAATGTTCAGGTATAATATCTTGACATCAACCTATATTAACCGCCCAGCTGATCAACAGTTAAAGTTTATTGCAATAGATATACTATGAAATGAAAAAGCTGAAGCTAATTCATTGATCCATAGAAGTCAGTGATAACCAACCACGTGCATATTTTAAGTTAGTTAACTGCCCAGCTGATCAACAGTTCAAGTTTATTGCGACAGATATGCTATGAAATGAAAAAGCTGAAGCTAATTGATTGATCCATAGAAGTCAGTGTTAACCAAACACGTGCATATTTTAAGTTTACCAAAAAAAAAATTTAAATGCCCTTTGATAAATTGCTTCATTGTTGTTGAACTGTGCTATTATCTTTTATGACTATGAGAATAAATTGGTAGATTTTCTTGCTTGTTACATAATGTCTCTGCAAATTGATGCTATAATCATAATGGCAGTGCACATTTCACTGATGGTAGTTGCTAATGACACTTTCATTAGAAAACATTACAAAACATGTGATTATGTAGTTGCTAATGCTATGTTCATAATGTCATTGCTTTTTCAATTAATGAGTTGCTAATGTATTCCAGCACATACACTGCTATTGTTGTTACAAAACATTACAAAATGACCAGCTTTTATTACAAAGCCCTCCAACTTGACATGAAATCCTTTCTTTTGGTTTAATGGCCTGCAAAATAGTACACATTGCTGAATAGGCATGCTGATGGTAGTTGCTAATGATGCTTTCATTTCAAAACATACAGAAGTGTAGTTGCCAATGCTATATTCATAATGTCATTGCTTTTCAATTGATGATAGTTGCTAATGTATTCCTGCACATACATTGCTATTGTTGGATACAAAACATTAAAAAATGACCAGTTTGTACTATGAAGTACCCCAACTTGACATGAAATCCATTCTGTGGGTTTCATGGTCTGCAAAATTATACACTTTGCTGAATGGGCATGCTGATGGTAGTTGCTAATGATGCTTTCATTACAAAACATGGCAAAGCATATAACAATGTAGTTGCTAATGAATAAATTTCCGACTAACTCAAAATTGAGTGAGGGAATGGTTGTTCTAGGCTAAAGTTCACTAGTTTACTGTTGATGCATCCTGAGTAAATTTCTTGTTAACTCAAAATTGCATGGTTATGTAGTTTACTGTTGTTACATGGTTACGAATTTCAAAGTCTCCTTGCCTACATATTGGTCTTCTTGTCAACGGTGGCCATCAGTATTCCTGGTGATAGTTACATCTCCTGGTGGCTGTGTAGCAATTTCAAAAAGCAACTCTTTAATTTAGTAGGACCCGTTTGAGGAACAGTTATATATCAATATCAGTTACATGGTGAACAAAATTTACCCCACCTGCAGCTGTCCTTATCCTCCAATGTGGGGACTCATTTAATCTTTGAGCTGCTAACATCATCTATTTGCTGACTCTGTATTTCTGGGCTCTATCCTTGCTGGGTGTGGGCACATATGCTGTCGTTACCTTAATCTTGGGTGCAATCTTCTGCTATCTGATATGCAATTTTTTCTCCATTTTTCTCTTTACTTACCGTAGTCTTCATTATTTTTGGGTGACAGTTTCAAAAGAACATATTTTTGCTTGGGATCGTGGGATGTAGTCTTGTAAAGTTTTCTTTGTGCGGCCTTTGATTGATTTAAAATTTTGCACGATATTACTAATGGATGCATCAGGTTTGAAATACTGACTTGGAAATATAAAAGCTGCATAATGCCTTTTGGTTGTGCCATATTCTCTAAGGATCTTCACCAGAGATCGCTCCATTTGCTGGCTAGGTCATACCATCTGGGTTGTACTGTACTTGATTTGCCTTGCATTTTAAACTTATTGCACCATGTTTTAAATCACTACACCGTCATTACATTGGCTTGCATTGTATTTGCTGACATAAAATTGAATCTTACACAATATTTTTCTATATGTTATACATATTCAATTTGTATCCCTTTCAATTTGATTTCCTCTATCTGCCAAAGAGCTATGCTGCAAGTTGTTGTATTGGATGTGATCCTTACATAAAGTTGGTTTCTTGTGAATATCCTATGCCCGGTTGGCTAATGCTATGCCAAGATGTTTTGATATCACATAGACAGAACCATGTTTGAAGTGGATAGTGCCATGTATATATTATTAACAGTCTCGTGCCGTGTTCTGGCTTTTATGGCTACTCCAACATGGGTGCACCATTATATTTGTTGCAGCTACATATTCAATTCTATAAACTCTTACCATCCATATTCTATAAGATTACTGTTATGTTCATCATTGCATTTCTATTGATCATGTTGATGCTGCAATCAAAGTTACTTCTTGATGGTAATTTTTTGAGTAGAAAGGCACCTTTTACACCCTATACTAATAAATAATATAAATATTATTTAACATTGAAGGTCGGCATTGTGATGGATATGCAACTCCTTATAATAAGGAATAATGTTAATATTATTTAACATTCTAGCTGACTGCATTCATAACATTTAGTTCTATCTGAGGATGTTTTCCTGCATTTCCTGCATAATTCTATTTTATTACAGTTTTTCGTTGACAGGTACTATATCTTCAACCTGAACATTTATTGCAGAGTATTTATGAGAGATGGAAAGACTTTGAAAAATAAGAGTTTTCAATGATGTCGAGTTGGGAATATGTCAATGTTCATGGCAATATTAGTTTTAATTGCTCAAGGAACACAAGTTGTACACTTGAACATTTTTTTATTAAGTAAGAAGCATGTATTGATGTTGCCAGATTTGCTTAAGGACCACAAGTTGTACACTTGTATATTTTTTATTAAATCAGAAGCACATATTGATGTTGACAGCTTTGACTATGTGAGATTGTACAAATTTTAACATAATATTTTGTTGTAGTTTTGTTATATATTTTCGAAGTAAACTTTGTTTGTAATGAATTTCATTTTATTTTATTTCCCCTGGAGTATGCAATGAACCATTAATGCTGATTTATTTGATACTATCTAATAGGTAGTTGGACACATGTATCAATGATATATGTAAAATAAATTAAAAAAGAATTAATAACATCAAAGTTCTGAGATCCGACAATGGAGAATACTCCTCTGGCAGCTTTCAGAATTTTTGTGTTGAAGTTGGGATTAAGAGGGAGTTTAGTGCCCCTTACAATCCTCAACAGAATGGTGCTGCTGAATGGAAGAACATGACTATTATGGAAGCAGCGAAAGCTATGATCCATGACCAAGATCTTCCAACATTCCTTTGGGCAGAAGCATCCAAGACAACTATTTATGTTCAGAACGGAAGTCCCCACCGAATCCTAGAGAACATAACTCCTGAAGAAGCCTTTACTGGGAAGAAGCCAGAAGTAAGTCATTTGAGAATCTTTGGATGTCCAGTTTATGTTCATGTTCCAAAGGAAAAGAGAACAAA